>APFE030623637.1:0-20184 GCA_000404065.3 Pinus taeda
TGTGTGTGTGTATTTTCATGAATAAAACGTCTCATTAAATTATAATGGCTATTTTTTTATGATTAAAGAAAACATTGTGTTTTATATAACTACCTATAACTTAATAAAACTTGGATGAATAGCTAAAACCATGTAGTCTAGCTAGTAGACTAAATGGTTGTTTCTCCAATATTTTTCTTCTAGATTTTACTCACAATATAGTAGAAATTTTTAAGAATCATAAGTTTAGGTTATTTAATTTGCAAAGTTTGAGTACATCCTGAATTTTTTATGTTGTTGAATCCATTTATATACCTAATATTTCATTTTAAACAATGAGAGCCTAGTCTAATAAATAAATGAAGTTGTCATTTTCAACATATCTTTTTCTTCAATTTTGCCAAAAATCCAATAGATATATTTAAGAATAGTATGTTTAAGTTGTTTAACATGAAAATTAGTCTAAATATTTTAGTTTTTTTTTAATGGTAATAAATCCATTTATGCATAAAAAAATCCACCTTCAACAAAAAGGAATAACAATGTTGCTCAAATAATGTCTCCAAATTCCAACTATAAAAGCCGTTTAGTTAATTAGTGAAATTGTGCTAACAAAAATAGTTACGAAATTTCTTATAAATATATATCAATGAAAGACTAATTCTAGGTGAAGATATTTTTCAAGCTCAAGAGCTTTAGATATTATGTAGGTTGTAGGGCTAAAGGGGCAAAATAATTACACCATTTTTCTCCTCCCTCTCAAGGTTTGTACCCTAGCATATCCAAACTTGTGTTATGCTACTTAGCAGATTATTCAGTTGACCCCCTCCCCACATTTTCTCGTCGCGGAGTGCGAAGATGTAAAGTGTCATCAAGGGTTTCCACCCTTAGTTTATGTAACTTGCGTCAGCTTTATGAGATCCACCCTTGGTGTGCGGACCATGGGATTATATAAAAAGGGAAGTCTTAGAAGAGTGTAAGGCAATCTTTAGTTCATAGTTGATGTTGATGAATGTAATGGTTATGTGAGAGCTAAGAGCAAAGAATCTTAGTGTGGGAGAGAGGCTCTATAGTTGTGTGTGTAGAGGCCTAGGGTTGAAATCCACAGGTGAGGGCGTAGACCCTTGTAGCTTTGTGAACAGGGTAGTTATAATGTGTAAAGGAGATCTGATCATCAATAAAGAGAATTATTCTGGAATTACTTATGTATGAACTATTTTACTTCTATTATGAATGCATTCGATTATGTTATGTTGAATACTAGGTTAATGATTTAATGTTGTATTGATGCATGAATCTATGTGTTTTACTTTTTTATATGAATGCAAGTAAGAATATTTGTTTGTGCAAAGATAATTGTAATTCATGGCGAAGTTATCCACTACTTAAGCTAATTTGGGTAAATACAATAGTAAGAGTAATTACAGAGGCATATAAGTGTCCAACTTGCCTATTTAGGGTAAGTGAAGGATGATCGTAGAACTTCGGAAAGGTCTCCAAGCTGAATAAGAAAAGTATATCGATAAGCCTTAAAAAGCTTTTCCATCTGTGTGAAGGAAGGATTAGGGTGTAAAATGACATCACTACCATCTCAGGGTGTGGAAACTTGGTTTTTTCATCCCTCGATACTGCTTCGGGTGAGACTTCAGTCCACGCTCCATGGATTAATGTCGAAAGGGCTAGTAGTGTAGGGATTTTCTTGGCTAATTAATGCTGATCCTGGGTGAGGGCCCATCAAGCCAACAAATGGTTACTTTTCCAGGACCAAGATCTGCATATAGAGATGTGTCATGTTGCATCACTGGAATCCAACTAAGAAAGAGATTGAAAACTGGTTGGATAGAAAGATCCATGAATCTGCGATTGAAAAAAGAACAGTGGTTGGATAGATATTTGTACACAGAGATACCCGACATCTTCTTTTGTTCTTTCTCGGTCAAGTTATACAAGTGGATCGCAAAATTGGCAGACGACCAAGGAAGATGGAGGCTTGATGGTCTAATAGTATAGACACCAAAGTTAGTGTAGACATTAGAAGCCTCTGAAGATAGGATCACATGTGTTGTTGGTCATTGGCTCAATTGTATCATAGGAGGATGTGTGATAGAGTTTGCGGTCAATACCTAGGTTAGCTATATCAATGCGGAGCACCACTTCTTTAAGGGGCCACGAGGTAAGTATTTAAAGTCTTTAATTACTTGGATTAAGATGCTTTTGTTTGAAAAGTCGGTTATGCATCTACATGGATGTTTGGGGCCACCAGGAGTGTAAAGACCTTCCGAAATAGAGGGAAAGCACGCCTTGAATATAGTCCGCTAATTGAACCTCCCTTGAGTGATGATGAGGAAGCAACACAGACTTCTCCGTAGAGTGTTGTTCAATTGATAAAGCAAGGTTCCCATGAATAACCCATCCACCCACACCACTTCCAGCTTCACCTTTGCCACCTAAACCTTTTCCTACACCATCGCCACCTAAGCCACCGTTCAGTATGGTGAACTTAGAAAAGCTACCTGTGTTGAAAGGCTTTGAAAATGAGGATCTTGACCAACTTTGGTTCGTCGCAAAGGCTGTATGGGAAGCTAAGGGTATCATAGATGATAAAATGAAGAAAGCAACACTGGTTAGTGTTTTGCAGGATCACACAGTAACATGGTACATTAAGTACTGCACTGATAACCTAATATCTGTGTTCGTAGCTATCCAAACCGCACTAAATAAATAATTCATTAGACCTAAGTTTGAAGTGAAATCAATTCTAGGATTCAAAGAGATCATGATGAAGCCTCACGAGACACCCTTGGATATGGATCAGAGATTGAAGTGTATAATCCACGAAGCTAACATGAATCTGACACATGGGAAACACCGTGAATGGTTTTTGGCCTCACTCCTACCTCATCTCAGGGTTGCGATATCACAAAAAAAGATTGGGACCCGGGCGGAAGCCCTGGAAATTGTGATGAGATTACACGAGACACTGATACAAGATGTTAATCTGGGTGTTCAATAGATTCATGCACAGTTGCAGAACCTTTACCTAGAGATGCAGACTCTGAAGAAAGATAAAACAAATAGGCTAGAGGTGTGCGAAGAAGTTTGGTGCTTGAAGTGAAAAAGTCAAGTGCATGACATAGATCACTATCCAGTCTTCGAAAATTATGTTGCATGAGGGGGACCAATTCCTCTAAGGCTCGAAGCTCCAACATGACCATGTACAGGGCTTGCTCTATGGTGTACTCACTGTCACGTAGTTGGAAAATATGTGATAGACAATTACCATTTGCTGTAGAAATTTGTGTACACACCATAATAGCTCTTCTGCAACTTCTGCCAATCAATGGGTCATGGTGAGTGCAATTGTTGTAGTTACAAGTTAATGGTGGATAGAACGTCTGCATATAAGGTGCATGCACAAACCCAGTCTCCGAACCAAGGTACTGGAGAAGCATGAAGTGAATATCAGGGGCACAGAGAAGGCTGAGGTGGAGGAGGACCTTGTAGAGGTCAGGGACAAGTCATTTGTTACAACTATGAAGGGTCGGGACACTACACGCAAGACTTCCCAAATCCTACATGTATGTCATGCCGATATTTTATTCAGTTTGACCACACAACTAAATATTGCCTGGTATTGCTAGCTAAGATACGTGAAAATGGGGCACGATGGGGCACGGCGTTTGTAGCCGGCTCAGAACCTCCAGATGATGAGGGATGAGACTTACAAAGAGTATCCCAAGGTAAATATTGTGCTGCGAAGTGGGATGAGGAATGGCAAATATAAGGAGAAGTAGCCTAAAGAAAGTCAATGGGTCTACAAAGCTATAGAAAGGGAGATTGAATTTGATTTGAAGTGTGCACTGAAAACAAATTTTATGGAAGCAAAGAAAAGCTTCATTGAGGCCTCTATCTCAAGAATATAGGACAAGCTAGCTGAAGAGATGGACCCTTCAATTCTTACTACTTTCTTGGAAACCTATATGAAGCTGTTGTGTGATAGCAAAGTTGTGAAAGGAATACAGGAACTCTTAAAGAAGTGTTTTGGGAAAGAAAACACTCGTGATGGACAGTGCGTAGTCAAGAAGATTGGTAGGCATAAGGCATGAATGTGGCACGAAATGAGGCTCACTCCACAGATAGGAGAATATGAGATGGATCAAGTAATTTTGGATCTGGGGTCGGATGTGAGTGTCTTACTTAAACAAACCTCGAAGAGGATGGGGAGACCTACACTGCAATGTTCTCCGATGTATTTAAGAATGGAAAATCAACAGAAAATAATCCCCATAGGATGATTACAGGCAGTGATAGTTGATATTGAAGGAACGAACACATTGGCTGACTTCGAAGTGATAGAGATTGTGGATTACAACAATCCCTACCATGCGCTCCTTTGGATCGATTGGGCCACCGACATGAATGGGCTAATCAATTTGAAGAAGCAGAAGATGATATGTTTGAATAAATCACTTCGCATAGTAGTTCTCTTGGACCCTGCAGAAGGACCGCGCTATACTGAACCGGTTCACAATTATGACAATGATCATCATCTAGACCAGATCTATAAGATAACAGTGTGAGATCAGGATTGGGTGATCCGACAGTAGATGGATGCATTTCTTGGGATCGCAAAAGTTCCTGCACATCAGATTGAGATAAGGAGTTGGAACACTGGCAGAATCAATTGCATGAAGTATCTACTCTATGTTGTAATATGATGACCATGTCGTTATGCTATGTATCATCAGAGGTAAGGAATTTTCCTATTATGATGGTTTAACTAATGTCGATAAAATTTTCGATGCATTCGAAAGGTAAGTGCAAAAGAAGCATTGTTTCCAGGCCCTAGATTGGGTGTTGTGCGCTATAATTATGAGATGGTGGGCTACGCACAAGGACAATTTTAATGATTGGTGTGTATATAAAAAGATGATGAGATTGTGATTTGGTCACCCACAAGTGCGGCTAACAAAGAAATGTGATGGAAGGGATGATCCACGCAATCACCTGGCCAAATGGACTAAGGTTTATGGAGAGGAGCCTTAGCCTGAATAGGTGCATTTGTTTTGTCATACTTTTGATGTAATACAGTTGAACTAGTACTTAGAAATAGAGCTCTACATTGGCATTGAAGAATGGGATGTTTTGTGACAACGATTCTTGCTGATGTTTAGCTTTGAGAATGTGTTTGAGAGTATTAAGGAGGAACTGTAGGAAGTTAAGGCAGTAATATTCAGAGTACCATAGGATCCCTTGGACTTAATTCAACTGGAATGGACCACCTAGCTAAGCCACGTAATGGAGTGCTACAATGTGACTATCGAAGAAGAGGATCAGAACCCAAGGAATATTATAATCCCAGAGACTGAAGGTCACCACGAAGTTGAAGGACCACAAATTGAAAATTCAGTTATCACAGCACCACTAAAAACAAAACAAGTGAACATTGGGATAGAGGTAGAGCCAAAGTTTGCAAAGATTGAGGACTACTAGGATGATGCAACAATGGATAAGATTGGTAAATTGCTATGAAAATAATAGGACTTGTTCCCTAATAAATTCTCATAACTGAAGGGGATAATAGGGGACGTGGGAGTCATGAAAATTACAATTAAACCAAATTTGAAGATGATCAAGTAGAGGCCTTAACGTCTCAATCCAAAGTATAAAGAAAGGGTCCATTTAGAGTTGGATAAAATGCTTGTGGTGGGCATCATTGAACCCGTATAAGAGTCTCATTGGGTAAGCTCAATGGTAGTTCAACACAAGAAATAGAAAGATGAAATAAGGATATGCATAGATATCAAGAAGTTGAAAGACACTTGCGTACATGATCCATTTCGAACTTCATCCACTAATGAGGTGTGGGACAATGTAGGAGGACAAGAGGCATATTCATTCACTGATGGGTTCTCGAGGTACCATTAGATCTAGATTGTGCTAGAGGATAGAAGTAAGATGACTTTAATGACTTAATGGGGATGCTTTCAGTATATGGTGATTCTGTTTGGACTAAAGAACGCATTGACGATATTCTCACGTGTAGTCATTGCGGTGTTTAAGGAATTCGTTCACAAGTTTTTGGAGGTATACTTCGATAATTGGATGGTGTTTTGGTTGGTAAAGCACCATGTAGATATTCTACGCTTGATGTTGGATAAATGCCAGAGGTACAAGATCGTGCTCAATTTGAACAAATGTTTGTTTTGTGTCCCTTTTGGGGTATTGCTGTGTTGCGTGGTAGGCAGACAAGGATTGATGTTAGACCTTGCTAGATCACGATCATAATTAATTTGGAGACACGAAGAAGTGTGAAATAGCTACGTGAAACGTTGGGGCATACAAGATACTATAGAAAGTTCATCAAAAGCTATGACCATATTACCACTCCAATGGAAAAGCTACTAAAGGAGGATGTTACGTTCGATTTGAATGAAGAGTGTCAACAAAGCTTTGACGTGTTGAAGGAAAAGATAGTCACCACGTAGATCCTAGTCTTCCCACATTGGAAGAAGGAATTTCATGTGTATGTCAAAGCGTCATGTATTGCGCTCAAGGCAGTACTAACACAATCCGGTGAGTGAGAACTAGATCATCCTATAGCGTTCGCAAGTAGGATGTTTTTGAAAGCTGGGAAAAATTATTCAACAACAGGGCATGAAGGGTTGGCCATGGTGTACACGATCGAGAAGTCCATACACTACTTGCTAGGCGTACACTTTAAGATGTATACAAACCATTCTGCATTGAAGTACTTGATGAACAAGCCTATGTTGGGGGCGAGGAGATATGAGATGGCTAATGTGGTTCAAGGAATATGAATTCAAAGGACCAAACCATCTATCGTGCATTGAAATTCGAGAGGAGCCTACTAATTGAGACGAAGGACTGCCTCACGCATAACTCTTTGCAGTGTGTGTTGCGGATAATAAATTTGTGGATATCATACACTTCCAGATGATGAGAACAATGCTGGAAGGGTATACTAGTCAACAAAAGAAGGAGCTAGTGGTGCACACAATAGAATTTTCTGTCATTGCATGGAATTTATATAAAATGGGCTCAGATGAAATTCTGTGATGTTATGTACCTAATTTGAATGAAAGAACATCCTTGCTGAAGCTCATGGAGGAGTCGCAGGAGGATATTATGCAGGAAAAGCAATAACGCAGAATATTTTATGCGTGGGGCTATGGTGGCTAACGCTTCATAAGGATTCAAAGGCTTATTGTAAGGCATGTGATGCATGTCCGAGGATGGGTAGGTCATCATGGAGGGATGATATGCCTCTAAATCTGCAGATGTCATTGCAGTTGTTTCAAAAGTGGGTTATTGATTTTGTAGGACCAATTCAGCCTCCACAAAAGAAGATGGGTGTGCGGTAAATAATCACCTCAACTAAATATTTGACTAGGTGGGTGAAGGCACATCTTGTGAAGGATTGTACAGGGGAAACAACAAAAATGTTCATTTTTGAGTATGTACTAACTATATTTTCTTTCCCAGAGATTTTCATGAGCGATTGTGGTACGTATTTTCTCAATGAGACGATCGGTGCATTGATGAAGGAGTTCCAAGCTTATCATCAGAAGAGTCTGCCATATCACTCATAGGCTAATGGGATAGTGAAAGAGTTTAATAAGATATTGGATAACATGGTGACAAAGGTCTGCAATGCATAAAGGAATGACTGGGATGTGCACATACTCGCGGTGCTATAGGATTATAGGATGACTTGCAAAAAGTTGATTAGACAAATGCATTTCCGGTTGGTTTATGGCATAGAGGTTGTGATGTCGATGGAGTATATTATAACTAATTTATGCATAGCAGCATTTACAAGAACGGTAGATCATGGAGCCCTGAAGAAAAGCCTCGCACAGCTAACAGAGCTTGAAGAAGATAGATTTTTGGTTGGATTCCATTTGCAAGTTCAAAAAGAGCGTGAAAAGGCATGGAAAAATCAACACATCAAACTACCCACCTTTAAGGTAAATGATTTAGAGTTATTATATGATGGCAAGTTTGATAAATTTCCAAGAAAAATTCAGATGGATTGGCTGGGGCCCTATGTCATCAAGGAGATAACCGATGGTGCAGTAGTTTAGTTGGTGAAGTTGAATGGAGAGCCATTTTCAAAGAAGGTGAATGGAATTTGATTGAAGCCATACACTAGGGATATGGCTAGATTGCTATATGGAGGAGGCAAAGTCTTAGCATTCTAGGCAGCTGAAAGGAGGCACAGGAATATAAACTACACTGCCTCGGTTTTAGAGTTACACAACTAGGGAGTTGCGCGGAAGGGAGAAATGTCACAATATTGGTGGAAGCATGAAGGGAGTTGCGGTATAGAAAGAGAAACCACATGGGGAAACTAGAAAGTGACTCTTAACATCATTGTTCATGAGTTAATAGTGGGAAAATGGATAAGTGGAGCGGGGGCAGCATTTAAATCAGAATTTAAAAGCAAGACCTGTGAAAATATGTTGCCAATCTAGTATTTATTAGTAGATTTTGGGTGGAACGGTCGGATTCAAATTCAAAATTTCCTATAAGTTATAGATGGCCATCCAACGAAAAAACATTTCATTCTGAGAATTATGGTGTTGAGCTATCAAGAGGGCATGAACCTTGACTATTTCGAGGTTTTGGTGTCTAGTTCAGTATTTCACAAGCTACCCAAAGAAATCTAGGAGCTTATGACTGGATTCATGTTGGCGCCCATGGAAACTGCAATTGTTCATAGATCGATGGCCTCTGAGGAAGCTGCCTTGAAGGTTGTGAGTGTGGAAATGCCAGCAAAAGTGCCAAATCATAGAGGTCACCTAGGTCAAGGCCTATGTTGCCCAAAGAGGGTTTGAAGACAAAGAAGGATAAGCCAAAAGAACCATATTTGGTGCATGAGTCGCTAAGGAAACACTAGAAGAAGGAAAAGTCCATGGCACAGGAGAAAGGTAAGGTGGTAGACTTATAATCTGGGGAGGGCACCAAAGATGTGGATATGGGCCGAAACGACACTGACATAGAGGGCGTAAACCCTATCTCAAAGTTTCCCTAATACATCCCTCCCTGCCATGGAAAGGTGAATGTCCCGAAGGACCTGGATATGGGAAAATTTCTACTAAATACCCCGTCGCTACTAGACCAAATCATGTTTGAAGGTTTGCGCTTAGTGCACATTCTTAGTATTAAGTTGGAGGATTGGGACTTGCTGGACACAAAGCGATGCTCCCACATGGTGACTGATACCATTATGAACCGTGTGTTTTATAAGGATTCCAGTATGACTGCATTGGTGCCATGACAATGGATAAAGGGGGTGGACAAGGTATGGGTGCCACATTACCACCGCGTTCCCATAACACTGATGGTGATCAAACAACTGCTATGCTTAGTAAAAAATGGGTGCCTATAGTTGGGAGAACCGATACCCGTGACAGATATGTTGATCCATAGGGTCACGTTGTTACCACATTTAGGGTTGAATCTGGCCATGGCAATTGGCAGAAAGACAGGTGAGCACAAGCTCGCCATAAGAATGAAGGACAAATTCAAGCTCACCAAGAAACCATTTGAATACTTAATTTCCAGCATAACCAACCCCGTGGATAAGGTCGATGCCCAGATTTTGGCTGGGAGAATAATGAGGAAGTGTCATGTTGATGAAGTGCCGACACTTGTTGTGTCGTTAGCGGCGCAGTCCATGGAGGGCATATAACTTAATTCAACGCACTACCTCTGAGGTGATTACCTCGCGAACTACAAAGAAGCACAAGTTGAGAGTAAGACCTTCCATTATGCCTGGCTCTTACTCTCAATTGTGCTAACTATGTGGGAATTATTGGAGGAGAGCCAATTTCATTTGGTCACATTAGATCTACCTGAAGCAACAAATTTTATTCATTGTGGGCCACTAAGAATTCCCCGAGGGTCAAGGAAGCTAAAATATTTTGGGTGTTGATAGAGGCATGCATCCACGCTGCGTTCAGCTGCAAGCCAAGGATATCCCCAACTTTCTTTAAGCCGTTGTCAGGATATGTGGAATTCAAATTGAATTTCCATTGTCTCCATCCGAGTGTGGAAGGACCCCGAGAAAAAATGGTATTAATCTTCCATACTAGGAAGCGGATGATGCAATCACAGCAGTCCTGGAGAGTTGGCCATCATAGTGGCGCACAACTTCTAACTTGTCAGCTAGGTCTAGTAAGTTCACCATGAAGCATAAGAAAGCAAAGGCTTGGCTGATGATGCAGCAGTTGACTAAGAGGAGGACAAGGGAAGCTGAAGAAAAATCTAAGGCACAACGTGCTACTAAGAAATAGGTGAAAAATGAGGAAGAAGAGGAAGAGAACGACTCTCATAGAAGTCATAAGTCCGCTTCACTATAGACAGAGGAAGAAGAGTAGCAGTTAGGACACAGAGGTGCAGACCAAGAGACTACTCCATTTCGGGTTAAGCACACTAGCAAGGATGAAAAATTAGGTCCACAAAAGAAGTCCAAGGCTAGAAAATCATCACTTGACCTGATCACTTTGACAAAAGGTGACCTGAATGATATTGAGCACACAGTGAGAGATATGACCATGGAGCTACTGCAATAGTTCAAGCAACAATAGAAGCAAGCACTCATCACCATTCATACAAGTTTGTGCGAACTGCAAGTCTAGGCCACTCAAGTATAGGCCAGTGTGGGATAGCACAATGCGACATCAACTAACTTGGCACTTGGAACCTAAAATGTAGCAGAGATAGTCCGCTCCTTGGATCCCGAGACCGTTGTGCTACTAGACAAAGCATTGACTACAAGAGTGGAAGCTGACAAGGCCACTGTTAGTGCTCTCAAGAAGGTTGGGTTGAACTTGGTTATGCTAGCAAGTGAAGCCCTTTACACCCTACAAAATAGTGTGATCACGAAACTTTGGGCTAGAGAATAGTTTTGGCTAAATGTGATCAGCGAGCAGTGATTTGAAATGATCATGTGTTAAAACTAAAGTAGAATTGATTTTTCCATCAATGAATTGAATGTTAACTTAAAGTGTTGAAACTCGGAGAACTACATGAGAAGAAATACTTTACAACAACTAATAAAACACAAGTAAGATGCAAAACAGAAGTAAAAATAGCAAATACATGACAATATCAGACAACAATATTGATTACGACATTCATCCCTGATGGACTATGTCTCCGGGTCTGCTTTCAATATGGGTGACTGCTTTATTAGGATTGGAAAAGAAGAGGTCGATTACACAACAATTTGACCAATTTTGATGTGCACACAAGAAATTTTGGTCATTTTCTTCAAAAACCACTATGAACCGGTTTTCCAATGCATGTCTCAGTTTCCAATTCGGACACTCGATGCCCCTATTACACTAAAAACAAAATCGACTATATCCTCTAGAATCTGCACTCTAAAACCCAAAATCACCAATATCTTCCTCATGAACATAAAGGTGCATTTAAAGGTTTGTAGATACATTTGAGGGATTTTTACCCAAGATTGGCATGAATGCAGCATGATGGTCTCAGTCGAATTACTAGGGAACACCTTAGTGCCTAGTCAAATGGTCATCGCAATAGTTTTGCACCAAAACTGCAACAAAACCCACAAATAAACTTCATATTAAAACAAACCGTTGACGACTTACTGACTTGGTGGAGGACGTTGACTGCCCACATGTGAATAGGTGGTTCGGATGCGTCACAAGCTACCACATTGCAAATCAATCTCGATAGTTGCAGTCTTCCATGTGAACTCATATAACTCTGACATGGTTATCCGGGTGGTTGTTCCACTCTGCTGACTATAGATGAGATACTATAGTTACCCTCTGCTCTGTTTACATGGATATCCCAAGGAAATTACGATTAACTGTAACATGTAACCCTGATGGTTATCCTCCATTCACATGCAAACACACATCTACAGTCACACTATGGTTAACTTCAAGCCCACTGGTTTATTTCCTCTGCTCACATGCCAACCACATTTTAGACCCTGATGCAATTAACTCCAAGAACTAACCCCGACGACTTACACACTGATCACATTACCATAGCCTCTGAGATGGTATTCTCCATGTTTATGATTGTTATAATATTTTGTAATGTTTTACAATGATTTCAATGTAATTCCAATAGCTCGAGAGGGTTTTAGGACTTAGGGTAATGGTCTTTGATTTGTATTCTAATGTTTTTTACAATAGATTTATGGTATTTAATGTATGGTTAGGGGTTAACACTTAGGGTTAATTCCTTCTGAAATACATTTGATTTGTAATGTTTGATTTAGATATAGGTTAAGGTTTAGCATGGTTTCAAATTTTAGTTCTTAAATCATTTTGTGCTAAAAAAAACCCACTTACATGAAATTGTCACAAAGTGACATTTGCAACAAATGTCATGTGATGATGAAATCCAAACTCTCAAAGGTGGAACTGATGACAACCAAGGTTTCAACGACTAAATCAGGTGAAGGTGGATGACAACCCCATGTCGACGACCCAATTCTGGCAGAACTAATGACAACCAACATGTCAAAAACCAAAATCCAAACCATATCACCATGAAAACCATTGACATCACCTGAACCATAAATAACACTGGCAAAACTAAACGACACTAGACTGAATGCTGACAACAAAATTGAACCTGTGTAACTGATTTAAGAAAATCCTCCTCGATTAGTCCTCTCCACTTGAAAGCTTTTGGACAACAAAAGTTTGACTTAAACAAATAGTCGATGAGGGTAGAACTCCCTCACTTTCCACCTTGTCCTAATGATGTACCAATACATTTGATCAATCACCTGCTAGTGATGACCCTGATGATGCTGACCATGGCACATTTTGAATCCTTGACCTGTTCCATCTATCTGCAGTATGAACAACTTGCAATGATGGTAAAACACCCTATTATGAAGATGGAAATTTATTTATTTCCAAGAAATATCACGAGTTAGTGATTCATAATCATCTTTGAAAATCGTCTCTAGAGGATATTGTTCAATACCATGGACATGTATTAAAAATCTATATTGCGGAATGGCAAAGACAATCAAAGGCATTTTTGTCTTCAAACCAACTACTTGACTTCGCATACTTTCCTTCTTCCTGATTACTAAGTGAACTTGTTGCATTAGACCCATCAAACTGTAATATGGAAACTACTGCAACTTAGTTTGATTTGAAAGTATTGAAATGGATGTTGATTTGTTGGAATCATTGTTTCTTGATTTATTAAATGATGTTTCCATTGATTATTACCTTCCCCTGATGCATAAGTTTCTCTTGGCTGTTGTGGATATTTTGACAATGCTTTAGAAAAGGCTTTGATATGAAAACAAATGAGCTTCCTCTGCACATGAAAAGAGGCTTCCAAACTATTCAAAACATGAAATAGTGACACAATATAAGAGAAATTGAACACTAACTTTCCCCAATGCTGACCTGCATCCCTGTAACTGTTAACTTCCAAACTTGGACTGAATTGATTCATTCTCACATTAGGGAAAGGAGCTTTAGGCATCAATTGTAATTCATGTTGTATTATCTACTTATGAGTAAGATGTTTCGTTTCTTTAAATAGAAATGGAAAATTTTCTACCTCTTTGATCACATATATTTAAGCTAAGCCTCATAACTTGAACAAGCATCATGTTGATTCTTATGTTTTTCCTTTACAAACATGATTACGAATCTCTTATTTGAACTTATTAATCACTTCATCTGATTAGCATTAACTAAATTCAAGTGATTTTTGTTTTCATGTTCTTTGATAATAAATTCAATGCCATCTTTATTAAGATGATATTTATGTTCTCTCCTGTAAAATACTACATCATGATCATAAAGATAAGAACTCCCTAAGACAACTCCACATAAGTCTACTGGAATCACATCTAATTGCACTTCATCAATGTAAATAGCTGTAATGGAAAATCTTAATCGACACTATTTTGTGACTTTTATGTAAGTTGATTTATTTAGCCATCCTAATGGGTAAGGTTTTGGATGGTTCTGTGTTTCCAAACACAAACTCTTAACTAAATATTCAAATATTAGATTGGCCTATGATCTATTATCAAACATTGTAACTATCTTTGTGTACTTAGAAGTTATCATTATGTTAAATAATTCAACTCTTTTATCCTCATTTGAAGGTTTTTTGTTTGATGAAAATGCAATAGTACTTGAACTTGAACCAGTGTCAAAAGTTTTACCCATCGTGACCATGGCAGTTATCCTTCTTTCACCACCTAAATTTGAACCTAGATCTTGCTGGATTGCTACTATTGCCTTCTTTTCATTCTTCTCCTTAAGGAAATTTTTGGGCTTAACTTCTCGATGAAGTTTCCAACACTTAGATTCCTCATGACTGATTCTCACAATGAGAACAATGAGCTCTTTCCTTCTGAGCTATGCCTGATTTCTTTCTCTTCAAATTGTTCTTCCCTTTACTACCATTGCAGTCTTTCATTTCCAACTCTTTGGATGACTGCGGTGAAGACCTGAATGGCCTTCCACTTGATTCAATATGTATGGCGTGAACACACACTTCATCAAAATCATCAGGATTAAACATCAATAATGTATGTTGCAAATATGAATGTAAATTGCCGACGTATTTTAGTAATGTTTCACATGTATCCATTGAAATACCAAGCACCAATTCTTTCTTTCTATACTCCTAAGTAAACTCCTGAACACTCTACCCTTTACCTTGCCTCAAGTGCTGCCAATCAATAAAAACTTGTTTCATGTATCTTAAAGGATAGAATTATTTCCTAAGAGCTTTTAAAAATTTAGAACATGAATAGATGATTTTTCCTTTTTGCTTTACATCTATCTAAGTTTTAATTTCCCACTAGATTAAAGTTGTTCCCCCCATTCTATGTGTAGCTAACTAAATTTTCATTTTATCGTCAAAAATTTTCTGAATACGACAATACATTTCTAACTACTTAATCCAATTATCTAGCTTTTCACGATTGATTTTGCCATCATAATTAGGTAATTCAAATTTTACATCAAGTTTCAAAAGAGATGTTTTCTTAGGTTTCTTGTTTCAGATTCTACACTGGAATAAGAAGAATAAGAAGATGATGATGATGGAGATGATGGAGGTGAAGGTGGTTTATCACCCTTGCCTTTACCTTTGTTCTTCTTCTTTGTCCTTGAAGAAGAAGTTGCATCTCTCACCTTCTTGTCTTCATAGATTTCTCCCAACATCTACTGCATAGTCAAGAATGCTTGCTCAAACTATTCATCGCTCATCTTAGCTTCTAGATTTTCACCTAGATCAGATCTTGCCATGGCCAACTTATGAATGACTCTTCACTTTCAAATCTCTGGATCAATCTGCTCATGGTTTCCTTCCCATTTGGACTTCAACCTAGTTAACATTCAATAAAAATTCTACATACAAAACCTACTCTAATACCAAATTTAATGATCTGAAATGATCATATGTTAAAACTGAATTAGAATCGATTATGCCATCAGTGAATTGAAAGTTAACTTAAAGTGTTGAAACTATGAGAATTGCTTGAGAAGAAATAATTTAGGACAAGTGTTAAAACATAAGTAAGAAGCAAAACAGAAGTGAAAACAACAAATACACAATGATACCAGACAAAAATATTGATTATGGAGTCCATCCCTGATGGACTACATATCCAGGTCTGCTTTCAAGGTGGGCAACCGCTTTATTAGGATTGAAACCAAAGAGGTTGATTACAAAGCAATTTTACCAATCTTGATGTGCACACAGGTACTTATAATCAAGGTCTTTAGAAATCTCTCTAAACCATCTTTCCAAAGCCTGCCTCAATTTCCAATTCCAACGCCCGATGCCCCTATTACACTAAAAAAAAAATCGACTATATCCTCCAGAATCTACACTCTAAAACTCAAAATCACCAAAAGGTGCATTTAAAGGTTTGCAGATAAATTTGAGGGCTTCTAAGCTACGATTGACATGAATGCAAGATGATCGTCTTGTTCGAATCACTAGGCAACACCTTAATGCCTAGTCACATGGTCATCGCATTAGTTTGCACCAAAACTACAACAAAAACCCAAAAATAAACTTTATTTTAAAAAAAACCATTGATGGCTCGCTGACCAGACGGAGGAGGTTGACCACCCGCATGTGAATAGGAGGTTTGGTTGTGGTCCTGTCAGATGCTGCCACCTTGCAATTCAATCCTGTAAGTTGCAGTCTTCCATGTGAACACGTATAAGTCCAACGCAGTTATCTAGGCATCAGTTCTGGTCTGCTGACTATCGCTGAGATGTTAATGTTACCCTTCGCTATGTTCACATGCCTATCGTGAGGTGGTTACGGTTAACTGTAACATGTAACCCTGATGGTTATCCTCCGTTCACATGCGAAAACACATATGCAGTCACGCTATGGTTAAATCCAAGCCCAACAGTTTATTCCCTCTGGTCACAGGCCAACTACGGTTTAGACCCCAATGCAGTTAACTCTGAGCGTTAACCCCTTTGGCTTACACAATGATCACATTACTATAGTCTCTAAGACGGTCTTCCCCGCAGTTATAACTATTATAATAGTTTAGTAATGTTTTACAATGGTGTCAATATAATTCAAATAGCCCAAGAGGGTTTTAGGACTTAGGGTAATGGTCTTCGATTTCTATTGTAATGTTTTTTACAATAGATTTATGGTATTTAATGTATGGTTAGGGTTTAACACTTAGGGTTAATGAATTCTAAAATGCATTTCATTTGTAATGTTTGATTTAGGTATAGGTTAAGGTTTAACATAGTTTCAGATTTTAGTTCTTAAATCCTTTTGTGCTAAAAAAACCCATTTACACCAAGTTGTCAAAAAGTGACATATGCGACAAACATCACATGATGACAAAAACTGAACTCTGAAAGGTAGAACTAATGAGAACCAACATGTTGACAACACAATCCTATGAAGGAAGATGACAACCCCATGTTGACAACCAAATTCTTGCGAAACTGACGACAACCAACATGTCAATAATCAAATTCCAAACCATATCACCATGAAAACCAAACATCAATGGAGCAACCTGAACCATAAACAACACTGTCGAAATTGAACGACACCGGACTGAATGCTGACGATGAAACTGAACCTATGTAACTAATCTGACAAGATCCTCATAGATCAAGCAGAAGGTTAACAATGCCCAAATGTTTCTTGACAAGATGTCCACGCTTGATCTCCTTAAGAATATCATAGAGAAGAATGAGGGAACCACAACCACAATAGCTGACGGTTGAGAACCGTTACAGAGCTAAATATCCCATAAGATGCACGAGTCGATGCAAGAATTCACATGCTCAATGCAAGAGTGATTGATGCAAGGACGAAGTTGGCTAAGGTTCAGTTTGAGATGAACCTTAAGATCATGGAGCTCGAGTTGAGGGCCGAAACTTCGACTCCACCAGAAGTCAGAGAGCAGTGTGAGGCAGCTGTCAAGGATGAAGCTACTACAGTAGATGCCACAGTGAAGGAGTGCACTTCGCTCTTGCAGCAGTCACTCAAAATAGTTACCATCCTGTAGCAAGATCCCAAGATACAATGGCTAGAAACAAAATTAAGGGAACTACAACAGAGATATGATGAGGTCAAAGTGATGTGCACCATCACCATCACACAGAGGTTGGCGAAGCTAGAGAAGCGCATGCACTAAAGGAATAGGTAGACGTAGCACAGTGCAAGGAGGAAATACTGAAGGCTAGATTGGGGCCTTGGCTATATGAACCTTATGTGCTCAAGGCCTCCATCAAAGCAAAATTGGCCAGTATGCAAGCAACATAGCAGAAAATATAAGCAAATAGCACAGGACTAACGACGGAGTAGCTGGTCGAGCAGGTTAAGCAGGAAGTCACGTAGTGTACCGTTGTGGTTGTAGTAGTACAGGTGGAGCTGGGAGGCCTTCGTGACATGATCTCTATGCCAACAGAGTGGGTCAGGGGTGAGCCACTAGATTTGTGTTGGGGGTCTATTAGGAGCAGGTCCCCTAAGGTCAGTAACTTGCATAAGCTTTATGAGACCCACCCTTGGTCTAGGGACCATGACATTGTATAAAAAGGGAAGTCTTAGAAGAGTCTAAGGAAATCTTTAGTTCATATTTGATTTTGATGAAGGGAATGGGTCTGTAAGAGCTAAGAGTAAAGAATCTTAGGATAGAGGCTTTGTAGTTGTGTGCGAAGAGGCCTAAGGTAGAATTCTGCAGCGGAGTGTGTGGACCCCTACAACTATGTGCATATGGTAGTTAGAGTGTGTAAAGGAGATCTCAACATCAATGAAGAGAATTATTCTGGAATTACTTGTGTATGAGCTATTTTACTTCTGTTATGAATGCAAGCAATTATGTTATGTTGAATACTGGGTTTATGATTTAATGTTATATTGATGCGTGAATCTATGTGTTTTAGTTTGTTATATGAACACAAGTGAGAATATATGTTTGCACGTAGATAATCGTAATGTATGGTGAAGTTATCCACTACTTAAGCTAATTTGGCTAAATACAATAGTAAGAGAAATCACAGAGGTGCATAAGTGTCTAACTTGCCTTAGGGTACGTGAAGGATGACCGCAGACCTTCGCGAAGGTCTCAAAGATGAATCATAAAAGTATATCGATAAGCCCTGAAAATCTTATAGATGTGCATGAAGTAAGAGTTACAACATAAAGTGACATCACTACCATCTCAGGTTGTAGAAACTTGATCCCTACATCCCCCCATACTGCTTCTGGTGAGACTTCAGTCCACGCTATGCGGATTGATGCCGAAAGGGCTAGTAGTGAAGGGATTTGCTTGGATAATTAATGTTGAACATGGGTCAAGGCACATCAAGCCAACATATACATCTTTAGAACAACATTTCAAAATCATATTCATCATTTAGCTACTTGGATTAGTTTACTAGTTCACAATTTTGGGATTTCTATAAATATCATGTAGCAAAATAGTAGTAATATTTTCCTCAATTTTAGCACGTGTTCATGAAGCTATTTCTAGTTGATTCCACTTGGATTGAGTCATAATAACATTATTCTTAATAAACAAATTCAGCCGACAACATTTTCACTTGATTACCTTAGGCATTTTGGTCCTTTGTTCACCCTACTAGTTCATCGCTTTGAAATTTCTAGTTTTTAGTAGTAATTTTCTATGCAATTTTAACATATAAACTACTATAATATTTTCACTTTATTATTAATATTTAATTAATAATTAATAAATTGTAATTTTTATTAATATATTTAAAAGTATATTATCTATTTTTATTTACCACAATGTTTATGATACAAGTAAAAATAAAATTATAATTGAGAGCTAATATAGATATTTTTCAAATTATGTTGAAGCATGGTAATAAAATGTTAAAACTAATTTAGGAGGCCATTCAAAACATATAATTAAAGGTTGAATTCAATGTTTTATATATATAAAATATATAATATATAAATATATATCCCTAAATTAATAAAGGGGAATAATAAGGCCTAAAATGTAATCTAAAAATTTCTATCATCAATAAATTTTTATTATTTACATATTAAGAATTTTAATTATTAATATTCTTGAATAGAAATTTTGAAAAATAAAATTTTATTTTTGGAAATTTATAGTTTTTTAATTATAACATAAAATTAATTATAAGCCTAGGAAGTTTAGAATATATAATGACAAGGTGTAGTGTTCCGTTAAGATATTTTGTCATGAAATTGTCATTTTTATTAACAAAAATTTAGTCATGCTAAGGGCGGGTGTGCCCTAGAACTTAAATGGCCACCGTTAATTACTCATGTCTCTGGACTCACATTACCTAAATATATATATGTGTGTGAGATGTTTGAAAAGTTAATGTCCAAACTATTTTGATAACATATTCATGATATTCTATATATGGAAAGATTTCTATATATTTAAGGCATGGAAGATTAAATGTCATTATGTAAAGGTATGGATCATTATAACATTGTAGTTTAATTGTTTTATATTTTGAAAGCTTTGTCTTTTGAGAGTTTTTAAAACATATTTTCCATCAAATTCATCCATCATGTAAAAATTTATTGAACCCTCTAATTTTTCAACAATCTAAACGTCTCAAAATTTTCTATGATAAAATAAAATATAATTTAATTGGACTAAAATAATTTTATCCCATTTCTATTATAAAC
>APFE030623640.1:2422-35599 GCA_000404065.3 Pinus taeda
CCCCCCCCCCCCTAACCCCCCGGTTCACTACGTAGGTTAGTCATGGAAAGAATATAACACAACCCAACATGGCCAGTTAACTTGGCCACCTTCGTTCAGTCGATGAAGAAAAAACAATTGTTCATCCCACACGTGGCAATAGTCAAGTCAAAAAAAGAGAGGAGAAGGACAAAAATAGTTAAGTCTAAGGAGGCATGAACTGGGAGTTGATTATGAGGAGAGGGGAATGATGAGGTGGTAGTGGGGACCAATGGTCCAAAAATAGAAAATGTACCTCCGCTGCTAGCACACCACCTCATACAACTCGACCATAAGAGGAAATAATCATTGATCCCCATGCGCTCATGCATTCATCTCCTCGAGGCTCACTCTAGCAAAGTATCTCTTATACCTAGGCAACCTACAGAAGAGAAAATTCCACCTTTCTCTTGCACAGGACCTCCTACAAGATTGCACGGGAAATCCTACAGGATCACATAGAAATCCTACAGGATATAGAGATAGTCTATAGGATTGGCCGAGAGCAGTTTCAAAAGGGGACACACAAGGGTTGCCCACAACAAACACCACGAGGAGGTAGGCTCTGTATTTACTTCCCTTTTTCTAAGTGAATTGCTCAAAAAAAATCTCCTATTTTGAGTGAATTTAGCAGTTGTGTAGGGGATTGACTCCACAAGTATTTCAGTCCCATTTACTTCTGCATTAAAATATATGTTGACCATCTCTACTCCTCATAATTCACCAGCCAAAATGATAGGGGGGTTTAATAGAAGGGAGCCCATTAACATTATGAGAATCCAACAACGCCTTCCTTTGTTAGAAATCTTCACGAGGCATAATTAGATGGGATATTTTGAAAAATTAAGGGGGTATGATGATGGAGTGGCCCGAGAGTTTGCTCTCTCCCTCATTCCACTGACTAGAGCCCATGCCACTGTTGTGGTGAGAGGCCTACCCATAGAACTCACCCCTGAACTCATAAGAAGGATTACCACACTTCCCCTAGGAGTACCTTAGAGAAAAGAAGACAATGGAGATAGCCAGATTACCAAGAAGAAGTTCTTTTTAGAGGGAGAAGGGCCCATTGAGGACAAAAATGGAGTAAGGAGAACAAGCCAACCATACCCCTGGAATGAGGTAAGCTACTACCTTATTAAATACATATCATGCGAAGGTAGGTATAGTGTGGTTTATGGGTATCACTTTAGGCTTCTTGAAGAGTTGAGGTTTGGAGCAGAAACACCTCCTCACCATAGGCTCAGCATACCATACTTCCTTCTGCAATCACTGATAGATACAAGCATAAAGGTGTAGGAGGGAAACCACCAATAGTTAGCCCACCATGGGCTAATTAGAAACATCATAGAAGATGCCCTCCACAACCTCAGAATTCTTGTGCAATGGGAAATTTTCAAAGACATGCAGACAGAGGAGGGTATCAAAGGCCTCACATATGACATTACTCCTACTGCCAGTGAAGAAGATGAGGAAGAAAATGAAACAGATGGAGAAGAAGTAGAGAGGGATGAATATGAGATAGATGAGGAGGAAGAAGAGGAGAAAGAGAAGGAAGGTGATGAGGAAACAGAGGAATATGTCAAGGAGGCGACCGGTAAACAAGACAAGGATCTAGAAGGAGAAGAAGAGGGGGGGAACATAAAGGAAAAGGGAAATGGAAAAGAGGAGGCATAAGACAAGAAGGAGTCACCTAGGGTGTCTCTAGAACCAACTGAGAGAGAGGCAACAACTGCCCTCACTGCCCTTAGCACCCTTATCAAACAAAAAGGCAAAAGACAGAGGCAGACCCCCTTATACTTCAGAACAAGGAAAACCACAAGGATAAGGCAGGGAAAACCCCAAACTCCTACAAAGGTTCCCATTGTTATTGATGACTCACCAAAATAGCAGGAGAAGATGGCTCCTCCTATAAAAACTCAAGAAGAAGGATCTTTAGCCCAAACCTCCCTAACTCTCCTATCACCTACATGAGAAGGCCTATAACCAGGTCTACCTCATCCAAAGGAAAAGGCATCCTACAAGATATATAGCAGGACCTACAAGAAGCAGAGGCAGTCCTACAAGAAACTCTGCTAAACCTACAGGAAACTCAAAAATTGGATGAGGAAAGAAGTAAGCAACCAAAACCAAAGAGAGAGGATCCAGAGCTAGAGGAGCCTAGTCCTCAACCTAACCTTGACTCCTACTATAGATTTATTGAGGGGAGCAGGGTCATTCCACAAAAATTCACCATTCCATTATTCTTTGAGCTTGAGAAAGAGAGAGCCATAACTCATAGATGGATGTTGATTTCCAAGTCCAAGGGAGGAGGAGATTTCTCACATGGAAGAGAAGCTCAAAGAGATGGGCAGAGAGCTAAGTAGCTTGAGGGACAGAGAGGTCATCATGAAAAATCAATTAGAGGAAGAAAACACATGGTTGAAAGGATAGTTGCAAGAAAGAGAGAATCAATTGGCATCCATGGCTAGTCTCCCTTTGGAAGCAATCCAGTGCAGGATGCCAACTAAGTCCTATGCACTATACCTTAAGGAACAGTGGTTGCAGTTCAAAATCAAGACCCCAGCACAAAGAGGAACTATGCCATTCCATGATTATAGATAGTTCATTGATCTTTGTGATCAAAGAAAATTGGAAGATAGGGCCAAGATGTCTGAGTTTTATTTTCATAACATGGCCTTGATAGACATGAATGTATGGGACCCTAATGCAAAGCTAGGGGATTTACAATTGATGACTTTGGCATCATGGATGAACCATGAGGAAGCAAGGGCTGCAGAAATGAAAAAGGTATTGCTAAGAGAAAAAATAGAGCCTCTCATGATCAAAGCTGAGCAATCCAATCCAATGGCACTCATCAGTACACATAATTTAATTGCAAATGATCCTCGACTTGCACCTAGGTATCTTGCTGCCCAAGAGAATGAAATTACACATTTTGAGGACATGTTCAGATTATTAGGGGATGACAACATGCAAGTTTGCCTAATTATATGGAATACATTGCCATATAACTTGAAGATTAGAGAGTACCACTCTCCTCAAAGGATGAGAGAAGCACTAAATAGGACACCCATGTAAAAGCAATGAATCCAAAGGCTCAAAGTCAATTGGATTGGCTTGAAACTAAATCTCCCACTTCTCTTGGGGTTGTTGTAAGGAAGGAAGGAAGAGGAAGAAAGAAGGCAATGGGAGGAGGCAGAAAATAAGGCAGGATTCTATGCAAAAGAAGAAGAAACCACAATAGGGGCATGAGATGTCAGGGAAACCACTAGAGCTATGACAAACATGGATATTGATTGAGTTTCTCAAAGGATGAGCAACACTTTCAGTAGGAGGGTGATGATGAGCTGCATCATTGGGTAATTATATGGGCCTTAAGTCACCTCCTAGCTTAGTCAAATCAACTCTTCTCACAACTTATTACATGTTTTGATTATATTTTGTTTAGTGAGATGAGTTAAAGTGAGATATTATGCCTAGTGGACTAATATACATTGAATGCAGGTTTGGAAGAGAACGTCAAGGAATTTTGGCAAGACTAAGCTTTGAAAATTGAATGGGACAAGGGAGAGAGATTGTAGGAGGTAAATCCTCCTCATTTACTCGTCCTCCACTTGAATATTCCTCCATTAATCACACCAGCTTGGAGTGTAAGAAGCCAAGTCATGAAGATCAAAAGGCAGCCGAGCAAGTGATAGACAAAGAGTTAGTTCATATTGAGTTTGGGAGCCAAGCCTCCCTAGATTTAAGGAAGTTGTTGGATACTTCATTTGTATAAGTAGAGAGGCCTAGAGCCTCATTAGGATTCGAATTTTTGTTGCAAAAAAGCTTGTTATTTTCAAGCTCCAGATTTGTAGAAGACATTGATGTAATTTTCTGTTTTGATAATGAAAATGAGCTTTTTTTTTTATCCAGCACTGATTTGACTCAGAGGGCTGAAGCTCTTGGGTTAGGCCCCAACCCTATCAACAAAGGCTCCTCTTCTTGTATCTGTATGCTTAGATTAGTTTCGTAGATTAATGGTTAAAATTGTCTCTAGAAGTATTTCATTACAAGTATTGTGGATTTGATTAGTTGATTATTAGCTTGCTTCCATTTGTGCTTTAATTTAGTAGTAGGGTAGAATTGATAAAAGGAGCACCACAAGGTTTTCAATGAGTGTCTGTCTTGGCCTCATCTCTTCCCTGAGGGATCATGATTTGAAGAAAAGACCCTTAAGCAGCCCCAAAAAGATAGATTTCCATTTCTACATAAGATTTAGAGTTTGTTGTACTTAAACTAGCATTTTGATCATTTTTGCAAGTATAGGATTTAGTTGCCACTTCTTCCATCTTCAGTATTTCAGTAGATCTCATCCATGATTCCATTATGTTCAGTAATTTTCTTCATGCATGAAGTAGACAACTAGTTCATTAAATTATGCTTTTCTAGCTTGTTAGAATTCTTCTTGTTTACATGACTTTGTGGAAATTATAAATGTTTGATGTAGAGTAGGTGCTTTATAAATCTAAAGGGATATGATATCAGGAAACCACATCCTGAATTCATCCATTCATAATCATCCCTTGTTTTCACCAAGATCTTCACCAATCCCATCATTTTACATAGAAATTCCTCCAAAAATGTTGAGCGAATCCAACCATCTCCTAACCTTGGTATTGAGTTCTGAGTGATATTGGGATTTTTCTCATTCCATTCCATGCATCCACCACCTTCTCTAAGCCTTCCATCACCTCCAGAAACCATCTTTTTTCTCTCGGATATATCTAGTAGAAATATAGGGAATCCTGTAGGTTTCTAGTACATCATGTAGGTTTTCCTGTAGTGGCCTGTTTTGAGGCCGAATCGAGGGAAAACCTCTAGGAAGCCACACCAGGTCACCCAAGGGTCTCCCAAACCTTCCAATCATCTCCTAAACCTCCCAACCATCCACCATCATCACTAAACCACCTACCACATCACCAAAAGAGATTAGGGTTTACACTTGACTTTCTAGAAAAAGAATAAAAAGAACAAAACAAATTTATTTCAGTCCTTTACATGCACAGTGGTGATGTTGGATGTATTGAACTTCCATGCTTTAGATAGTAGTATTTCATACATGTTGGTTTAGCATTTTTGTAAAGCATAGTTTCTCAATAGTTAGTTAGAGAAGGGTGTGTTTTAGCATAGGATTTCAATCATTTTCCTTAATTGCAATAGATACGCTTTCTCCTAGAGTAGATCTCTCTTTCTTTCATCAACAATCAAGCTTCTTCTAAATCCATAGAAGTCTAGCTTAAAAATCCTAGTGGTCTCTCACCAGCTGAATAGTGACAAAAGGTAGAACCATCACTTGTACTTGTGTATACAATACTGTCACCTCCAAGTTTGTACGAACCCCGAGTTGATAAAGTAAAGCTGATAGCTCGAGGAGTTGCAACATTCTTGCTACAATACTGGTGCTCATCACAGGGCTGATGATTTTTTTTTTCATGAACTGGAAGGCGTCCTCATATCCTTCTAGGATCCAAGGAGGTCACTACCACTCAATAAACACTCCATATGAGCTGGTGGTGGCTTTTGGTTGCAGAGAAGTTCCAGCCAAAGAAGCTTTGACAACATTTTTGTTGGTAGCAGTTTGATTATCTTCCATCTTGGCCATAATTTGAGCTTGCTCCCATGGGTCTTTGAGATCCTTTTTCTTGGCATTTTAAGGCCATGGAATCTCAGGGCTAAGAGGTTTGGATCCCTAAGTAGTTGAATTGGAAATGGCTGAAGGATATGTCGAATTAGGGGACGATGGAAGAGGCAAAAGAGGAGGGAATTGAATTCCCAAATATCCAAATATATCCCTCAAGGTCGAGCGGGTATGTACCAGATGAGATTCCATATTTGCAATTCATATCTCCACCAGTTTCAAGACCTATTCTTAGTCCCTGAGGTGGAAACCCAACAATTTTTTAACTGATTAGTGTTCATTACCATCATTCCTAATCTTTATCTTCCATGGTGGCCACTAAGAATCTAATTTGTTGAGGCATATCTTCATCATATTTCTCCACTCCTGGGCTATGCCAATTGAGGGGACGTGGATCATGCCTTCATGCATCCCCACCATGCCTGACACAACCTATTTCATGTACCATTTATTCTTGGGAAGAAGGGTTTATGTTCTTTTTTCTATCATTGTTGCCTTTACTATCAAACAAGTGCAGTGAATACTAACCAAGTTCTGCAAATGAGATAATGGCCACTAATTGAGGCTAGTGGGATTTGTCCAGGAGCGCATGCAACCTGGGTTGATAATTGAGCAATGTAGTAGTAGGTTGAGATCACAACAACTTGTGGCAAAGGCTAATGAGTGGAGCTGAGACCCACTTCCAAGGTTGGCCAAAAATGTATAGGTTTGCAATAAATACCAGCAGAGATTGTAGAGGTGAGTGTCATGAATGAGAGAATGAGTGTTTCCCCCCATATTAACTATCAAATTCATGTCCCAGTCCTGGTGAAAATACCTGAGTGTTGTTCGTTCACCATCTTGGCTAGTGCATTGATTATGGACTGCATCGAGATCTAGGCGCAGTTTCCACCAAACCTAAACCATAAATGAGCTATTGTGCATTAGCATGGGATATAACTATGTGTACGCTAATAGAGGGAACGCCTGAGTTTAGGGTGATTAAAACAAAAATTATTATTATCAATGATAAAACAAATTAATATAAAAGCTATATATATATATATATATATATATATATATATATATATATATATATACATTTTAGAAAAACATGTAACAAGATTCTTAACCATGAAGACTCACCCCCACTTTATCATGGATATTCTTAATTTGCAAATAGGCTTTGTTACAATACCATGGCTTATCAATACCATAGCAAAAAAAAAACATAACTCATTTCATATGACACTTGCTTATATCACATGTTTTTAAATTCATGAACTTAATTAAAAGGGCCAAAAAATGTAACTACTTTGGAAAGAAATCTTAGCCTTGAATTCGTGTATACTACTAAGAATATTTTAGAATATTATATGGATTTTAAATTCCTACCATCCACCTAATAATTATTGATAATTAAATTAAAATCCTAGAAGCCCTATTCCAAAATAGACATACATGTCGATATAATAATTATTATGTGGATGCCACATATTTAACCTCATAATATTCTAGAATATTCTTTGTTGTCGTAATAGATCAAAGGTTGATATTTATCTTAAAATTAGTTTTTTCTCTTTCTGCCCTTTTGATTAAATTGATTAAAAAAATCCTTTAAACATGTCTCATATGAACATGAGTTATGTTTTTCAAGCATGTGGTATTAGTAAGCCATGATATTAGCCCATAGTATTGTAATAAAGATAGTAAAGTGGGAGTGAATTTTCATGGTTAAGAGTTTTGTTACATTTTTTTGAAATGCATATATGTTTAACTTATATATTAATTATTTCTGTAATAATAATAATAATAATAATAATAATTTAAACCAAAAGTAGCAATCTAACTAATAGATGAAATGATTTTTTTAGTCGGAGTCTCACAATACAATTTCAAGCGAGATTATGATTTCTTGTTATTTAAAATACACTTTTGGATACATAAATGGATTCAACACCATGGAAAATCCAGGATGCACTTGAACTTTGTAATTAAACAACTTAAAATTATTATTCTTAAAAAACTTTAATAGATTTTTGGAAAAACTAACAAAAAAAATGCCTAGAAAAGGACCATTTCCTCTATTAGTTAGACTCAGACAAAATAAAATTATACCTTAGTTAAGCCAGAGTAAAGATAGTATTTAATAAAGATAGTAAATTGGTAGTCAATTTTCATGGTTAAGAATTTTTTTATTTTTTTTTAAATGTGTGTATGCTTAACTTATATATTAATTCTTTTATAATTAGTTAAAAAAATTAAAATAAAAGGCAATAGCTGAAATGATTTTTTTTGGCTAGAATCTCACAATACAATTTCAAGCGAGATTATGATTTCTTGTTATTTAAAATGAACTTTTGAATGCATAAATGGATTCAACATCCTAGAAAATCCACGACACATTTGAACTTTATAGATTAAACAACTTAAACTTGTGATTGTTAAAAATCTCAATCATATTTTGGAAAAAATGAAAAAAAAAAGCCCAGAAAAGGACCATTTCATCCATTAGTTAGACTAAGATAAAATAAAAGTATACATTAGTTAAGTGAGAGTAAAGATAGCATTGTAATAAAGATAGTAAAGTGGGAGTGAATTTTCATAGTTAAGAATTTTGTTACATTTTTAAAAAATGTATATATGTTTACTTATATAATAATTTTTTTATAATTAATCAAAATAATAATAATTTTAAAAAGTGACAATCTAATTAATATACGAAATGAGCCCCAAGGGATAGCTCAGTTGGTCGAGTTCATGTTGTTAAGTACCTCGCCTATCAGGAGGTCATGAGGTCAAATCTCCTTGACGCCCTTGGCATTAGGCCTTGCTAGTTTGGCTGGCGGGTAGATCCCTTCGGGTTGATATACCTAAATTTTCCCGTGGATGTAGCGGCCACTTAGTGTTTGTGAACCACATTAAAAAAAATAATAGATGAAATGTCCTTTTTTGGATGAAATCCCTTAATACAATTTCGAGTGAGATTATGATTTCTTGTTATTCAAAATGCATTTTTTAATGCATAAATGGATTCAACAACTTGGAATGATGCACTTGAACTTTGTAGATTAAAAAACTTAAACTTATGATTCTTAAAAATCTCTACAAAAATTTGGAAAAATTGACAAAAAAAAGGCCCTGAAAATGACCATTTCATCTATTAGTTAGACTACACTAAAATAAAATATACCTTGGTTAAGTGGGAGTAAAGATAGTATTGTAATAAAAATATTAAAGTGAGAGTGAATTTTCATAATTAAGAATTTTTTTACATTAAAAAAAATATGTATATATGTTTAACTTATATATATTATTTTTTATAATTTTATTTTTTCGAGTCTATTAAACACAAAATCTAGTTTTCGGGTCATAACCCTTACTTAGTTCATCCATTTCTAGCATAATCTTACTTTTTGATGTCCAATACATATGTAGCCTATGTTTATAGCAATTTTACCAATAATTCTAAATAGATTGTAACATCCCTAAGTAAACCTTGTGTAAAATTCCATAGGATTAGAAAAACAATTATGGAATTTTACTAGCATGTAACTTTTCGAACAACTTATTCCACTATTATTGTAACACCCTCCTCCCACATCCACCCAAGTAACCATACCAACTGGGGTAAACAGAGATGAGAGACTACTATGATCAGATTCAATCTCCTAGGTGACATTAAGGAAGTGGAATTGATGGAACATCACACACAGTCCTCCAACATCATCAACAGAACCCTCATAAGACAAGTCAGCCACTCAGACAACCTATCCCTTGTTCCCACTATTGTTATGGACCTTTGAGGCCGTAGTAACTCTCGTGCTATGGGCAAGGGAGCGGCCAGAGACCTAAAGTCGCTCTCATATGCCTACATGCCAATGAATATGGGCCAAACTTGCTAATTATGTGCCAGCAAACCCAAGATTTAAGCCACGTTTTTAGGCCCAGAGACCAGGCTACTGCCCATAATGGAATGAAATCTCAGAATCAGGTAAAGTATAGGGAAACAATGATGAAAAATTAAATAGTTGATCAAGACCTTAACTAGACCCCTACTAGCCATGACAAGCATTTCATCAAACATATATTCAACATGTAACCTACAAGTATAAACAACAAAGTTAAGTGTAGGGTTCTCATACTCATATGAGAATCGTTATGAACCATTTTTCTCTCATGCCATTTGTTGCCTTATCACTTATTAGGTCATAGGTACCATATCGATTCAATTACAAGTAAAAATATGTTGAGAGCCATACCTATTTGTTGTCACAAAATGTACATATAACCAACATAATAGGAACAGAAATACCATCAATATATCATCCATCAAAACCCATATATACATCAGTACATTTACATATGAAAATCAATGGAATGAATTTCCCATTAATCAATGCAATGAACCAACTAGTGATGGGACTACCACGTTCCATCCGACCATAGAATGGATGAGCCAAATATCTCTTCATTCATTCACCCCCATGCCATATTCCAAGCATGAATGTGGGACTCAAACAAAAAGAAGCAACCAGAGCATATCGAGGTTGAACCACCTCACCCTCATCAATAGAAACTAGGCTTTACCATAATACATCCTGGATCACTACGCCAACACAATAAATACAACACAATCAACTTTACCATGATCTCCACCTGATCACTAGGCCAGACAAGCATGGATGCCACTGGATTTATCCACCTACACCGTGAGGAATTTTCCTATCTCCTAGTCTCTTAGGCTTTACCATAATCCAAACCCAGATCACTAGGCCCTAAACCGAGACCCACTTTCCAGGATTTATCACGGAGAGCAAACCAACTCTAGGATTTACCGTATATCCTTACATTCACTGGCAAGGATTCATAGGCCATCTAAGGAAACACAAAATCCGGCTTTACTACAACCCACAATCTAGTTCAAGGGTTACTAGGCTATGTGTTCTATCATTTCGGAGATCCACCTCACTCAACTTCGAACCCATCCAACAATCCATCTCAACGAGACATGAGAACCCCATCACACCATGGCTATCTGGAAATGGCAAGGCTAGGCTGAAAAACATTGCCACACCTGGCAAAGCCCATGCCATGATATAAAACAACCACATGCAATGCCATGCATGCCAAATCTAGCAATCAAAATACACATGAAATTCGATACCTACAATGAAGCATGATGTAGCTACTTTATCCTTGCTTCCTCTTGCCTTGTTTTCTTTTCTTGCTCCAATGCCAAAATGCTCCAAGAAAACTCTAAGTGTCCAAGAGTATGAGAGAAAGAGAACAATGAAATAACTCCAAAGCTAAACTGACAAAAGGTTACCAACTGATCCTCAAAAGCCTTTTTATGAATGAGGCCTCTATTTCCTTCATTTTCCTCCTCACATGCAACATGTGACCTTTCACCTCCTTTTTCTCCTAATTTCCATTATTTTCATAAATAATTGTGCCAAAATGCCATTTTTCCTTTCCAAATCCTTAGCCATTGCCTTTTCCAATTTCCTTAGCCATAAACAACCAAATGAACACGCCCTAGGATGTCTTTCCCAACATTTAGCTTGGAATAAGTGTCCCATTCATCTATGGTTATTGTTTTTAACTTTTATTACATGAAATTTTCACCAGGGCTATTACAGAACCCTCCCCCTTGGGGGACACCGTCCTTGGTGTTCAATCACACATATACCTCAGCAACGCACTAAAAGAAGACATACTTCTCATGGATTTTTATAACATAGCTTGATGTAGTATTTACAATGAAATATCTACTCAAGAGAAGAACATCATGACAACATACTACATAGTGGAGCTTTATAATACAACTCATTACGATATTTACAATGATCATCTTGCTGAGTGCCAATCCACATAACATCATAACATCATGATAACATAACCACATGATATCATAATAACATGGTAGCATAATCATAATGACATGACATCCATACTGCATAGTGTAGCTTTATAACACAACTCATTACGATATGTACATTCATAGACAAGTGTACATATAGCAACATCATCAAAAATATAGATACCAAAACATGTGCAAAATCATATACCAAAGCATATATCAAATCATATACTAAACACCATGTCTAAGAATATATCAAAACATCATATAGCATATATCAAACCATCATAAAGAAAATACCAAACCATCATAAATCAAATACCAAACCACCATAAGCAAATACCAAATCACCATAAGAAAATACCAAAACATCATAAGCAAGTACCAAACCACCATATCAAGCTACTTTGCCTCAACCGAAAAACAAGGAAGGATACATGGTCTACCTCTGATCCACCATCTCCCATGTAGCTTCATTGGGCCCAAAGTGCTTCCATTACACTTTCACTTTCGCGATTGCTCGGTTCCAGATCATGAGCACCTTTTTCTGAAATATACACAAAGGCTTCGGCTAGAATTCTCCATCTGGTTCCACCTGCAATATAGACCAGTCAATCACATGATCAACATCCTTAACATACTTCTTAAGCAAGGATACATGGAAAACATCATGGACTTTCATTGTCGGAGGTAGCGCAAGGTGACAGGCTACTGGCCCAATCCTCTCAATGATACTGAAGGTTCCACAAAACCATGGTGCCATCTTGGCACATTAGCCAAGACGCAAGGAGCTCTTCTTCAATTTTATGCGCAAGTACACATGTTCGCCAACCTGGAACTCCTTGAAAAACATGTACTTGTCTGCATAACTCTTCTACCTATCCTGTGCTACCTTGAGATTCTTCTTGATCACCTGCATCTCCTATTCCATGTCTGCCAACATATTTTTTCCAATCAATACTCTGTTAACCAAATCACTCCAACTGATATGAGTGTTACAACTCTACCCATATAGTTCCTCAAAAGGATTCATCCTCAATGACTCTTGGTAATCGTTGTTGTATGTGAACTCTACCAAAGGAAGGCACTCTTCCCACTTTCTCTGCTAATGCGTCACATACATCCTCAACATGTCCTCCAATATCTTGTTGACCCTCTATATCTGTCCATCTGTCTGTGGATGATAAGTTGTGCTAAAGGCCAACTCTATGCCCAAACCAACAAATAACTCCTTCTAAAACTTGGAAGTGAACTTTTCATCTCTGCCTGACACAATCTTTGTCGGAACACCATGTAGTCTAACCACATCTCTGATGAACACCTATGCCCCATCACTAGTTGAGAACATATACGTCACTAGAATGAAGTGTGAAACCTTTGTTAAATTGTCCACAATGACCATGATGGAGTCATGTTGCTTCACTGTCTTCGGAAACCCTATGATGAACTCCATGGAAATGACCTCCCATTTCCATTCCATAATCGCAATGGGTTGTAGTAGTCCACCTGGGTATTCACACTCTTCCTTCACTCGCTAACAATCAAATCATGTAGCCACAAACTCTACCACATTCCTCTTCAAATTCGGCCAATAGTAATATCTCTTTACCATTATCAGTGTCTTTTCATAACTCGGGTGACCTGAATAAGGTTTCACATGAAACTCCCTCAAGATCACCTTACTTAGTTCATTGCTATCCGATACATATATCTTGTCTCAGAAACTGACCAATCCATATTTTGTAAGATGATATTCCATGCCCTATGCACTTGCACTTGCACTTGTACATGTACCTATACTTGTACCTGTACCTATTCTTATACTATCACCCTACTACAATTTGTGCATAATCTCCATATACCTAACATCCTATTGTCTTGTCTGCAATATCCTATCCTGTAAGTCTATCCCATAGGATCTCATAGTTTCCAAGTGATTTACCTGTACCCGTCAACTGAGAAAATCTTCCACCCTATTCTCTTTACCTTTGATGTACCTGATCTCAAAATCAAACTCGTTGGTCAAACAAATACCTCATCCCAATTTGATAACTCATAAGCACAAACTTCCTGCCAAGAAGATAGTGGCTCCACGTCTTCAGTGCATGTATAATCATTTCTAACTTAAGATCATGTGTCGGGTAGTTCTTCTTGTGCTCATTTAGTTTTTGGGACTCATAATATACTACCAATCCATCCTACATAAGGACTCCACCAAGCCCTCTCTTGCAAGCATTTGTGCATACCACAAAATCTTTTTCGGGATCTGCAATCTATAGTACTGGTGCATGCGTCAACAACTACTTAAGATTCTCAAAGCTAGCATCATAATCCTCAGTCCATTCGAACTTCTTACCTTTCCTTTTCAATGATGTAATGGGATAAGCAATCTAGGATAAGTTCCTGATGAACCTCCTATAATATCTTGCTAGACCCATGAAAGATCTCACCTCATCCAAATTCTTAGGAGCTACCCACTCTATGATGGCCCTTATCTTCTCTAGATCTACTGCAATTCCATCCTTGGAGACCCATGCCCCAAGTAGTGCACCTCAGTCTGAAAGAAAGTACACTTGTTGAGCTTAGCATACAATTGATGCTCTCTCAACAACCTCAATGAACACAATACCAAACTTATCCAAATATGGATGCAACACACTATTCATCAAACACATGAATGTAGTTGGAACATTAGTTAAGCCAAATGGAACAACAACAAACTCATAATGCATGTACCTGGTTTTGAACGTAGTTTTGTAAATTTACCCCTCTTTGATGCGTACTTGATGGTATCTAGATCTCAAGTCAATCTTCAAGAACACTATTTCTCCCTTCAGCTGGTCAAACAAGTCATCAATCCTTGGAAAAAGGTACCTGCTCTTGATAGTCACTTTGTTCAACTGCCTGTAATCAATGCATAATCTAAGAGTACCATCTTTCTTCCTCACAAACAAGACTAGTGCGCTCCAAGGTGATACACTTGGCCTAATGTATACGCTATCCAACATTTCCTTTAACTGCAACTTTAACTCAATCAACTTAGGTGTGCTCATCTTGCAAGGTTCTTTTGATGCTAGAGTTGTCCCTGGCACTAACTCAATAGAAAAGTATACCTCCCTGTGAGGTGGAAACTCTGTAATGTCCTTAGGAAATACATCCTAAAACTGCTACAACACTTGGTATCTACTCAACACATATGCATCCTCCACCTCCTTATCTTATCACTAGTAATGTGTATTGTAAATATCTTGCACCCTTTCCTGCAGCTATGCTTTGCTTGCATAACTATCACCAACCTAACTAATGTGGCTTTCTTCTTAGCTTGCAAGACTCTTGGTTCTCCATTTTCATCAACACACTCAATAGCTTTGTCATAGTAGTCAACCTTGATTCTATGTAGATACAACCAACCCATGCCCAATAACATACTGTATGAACCCAATGGTAATCCAATTAAATGTGTTGTTGTAGGCATACAATTTAAATCAAATGTGCAATCTCTTACCCAATGATGAACTCGCTTCTTTGTACCTATAGCCAAGTGCACTAACCAAGACTCTGGATGCAACTCCATATTCAAACCACACTTATCCACCAAGTAAGGACTAACATAGCTATAATTAGATACAGGGTCAATCAAAATAGAAATAAATTTATCACAAAGATTTACCATCCATATCAATGATAGATTCCTAGTGTTCTACATGCATGTTGTCCACTGTTGCATAGATACGTGGAATACTCTTACCAACATCCCCAACAGTATGCGCCTCTTGTGAACTATATATCTAAGGCCTACCACCCTGATTCTATGGGAAATCTCTCTTAAGGTGTTCCTTGCCACAAGTACAACACTCCAACTGACTAATACCAACACCTCTATACTGCTGTTGTGACTCATGTCCCTGTCTAGCTGCATTAAATCTCTTTTGCGGTGCCACATTTTCTTTCTCATCTACATGCTGAGGCCTTGTCCTATTAGGCTTCCATTTACCTTTACCTGTGTCCTTTCCTTTCCATCCATGTTGAGATTCATTCTTATGCTTTGATTGCTCATAGCAATGCTTCGATTTCCCAATAAATTCGTTAAGTGACCGAGGCTCATCATGCCCAATCTGATCTCTAAATGTTAATGGAAAACCACTAAAAAACCGTTGAAATTTAGCCTTCTCATAAGTAAGATATGGTGCATACCTCAATAGCTCCAAAAACTTGGTCATGTACTCTTCATCCGTCATTGATCCCATCTTTAGCTCATAAAATTATTTTGCCTTATTGTCATAGTACCTTTCTGACAAGTACTTCTTCTTGAAAATTCTCTTGAACTCCCTCCAGCTCAAGTCATCTATCCTGATGTCTCTAACTTGCTTAACATCTTCCCACCATATGTCTACTTTACCTTGCAAGATGAAGATAACTATTCTAGCCTTCATGTTATCTGTGTAATCATGCAACTCAAATAATTTTTTCATTCCAAGTATCCAAGCCTTTGCGTCTTCCGAATTCTTCATATATCCATCAAAAGTAGGTGTTTTTTCTTTCTTGAATTCATCTGGAAAGTATCCCCTATCATTCCTCCTATAAGGATGATAAAGATGATGATCATGGTGTCTATCATATCTAGAACTAGAATAATACCTGTACTCACCACCCCTCCTATCCAGAGTGTCCAACAACTACCATCTCTCATGGTATCAGATCTATCTAACATGTGTCTACCCAGAGATTTACTACCATATGCTCTAGTAGTCCCATCCTCATGTGGCATGGCTGATCCGAAGCAGCCTTTGTCGCTGCAAGTCTGACAAAATTTGAAGAAGTATAGCATTCACCTTTTCCTTCTTCTCTTGTGCTTGTATGATCCGATAATTATCTATCTTACAACTCCTTATCTCTTCCTTCAAACTTCTCAATGTATTAGCCAAATCAGAAATATGCCCCACATCACACTGCGCATCTGATGCATATGGAGATTCTACGTAGTCTACCACCTTGCTAGCCATTTAATCTTTCTCTTCTTACAATGCATAATATGTCAGATAAACCAAGTCACAATAAACCAATGTACCTTAGTATACATCGGGGAGGATACCTTGTCTACAAGATCACCAAATCAGCGTGTTACATGTATAACATAATCATAACGATGTATAGACATAGACAAATAAATGTATCAACACATAAACATCACTCTAACTAGGATCCAGTCATCAATGCAAGGCCATATCAACAATGCATGCTATGACCTCATGCATCATTACTCCATTGTACACATTGCTACATGCAATACACAATATGCATAAGCAATGCCTAACCAACTACAAATACGCATAACCACATGTAGTCAAACATAATCAATCAGTTCTTGCAATCAACCTGTAAGATTGATACATGTAATCAAAATATTCAAAATTTAACCTAACATACAAGGATGTAAGTAGGTGACATAAAATCGACATGTAAGAGACAAATAACCATATACAGTCAGTAACATACTCATGTCAAATATTCTTCATGAAATCAACATCAAATTCTCCATGATAACCATATTACAACCCTAATCCAACATCAAGCAAATGCAACAAGTATATAAGTGTAAGAGACCCACATGCAACTAACATGCATGCATGACCAACACATTCAAACCATCTAGTCTGAGAGTTGAACCATGCTCTGATACCACTCTGTAACACCCTCCTCCCACATCCACCCAAGTGACCATTCCAACCGGGGTAAACATGAGACGAGATGACACTATGATTATATTCGACCTCCTAGGTGACCTTAAGGAAGTGGAACTGACAAAACATCACACAAAGTCATCCAACATTGTCAACAGAACCCTCAGAAGACAAGTCAACCGCTTAGATATCCTATCCACGGGTCTCGTTGTTGTTCTAGACCTCTGAGGCCATAGTCACTCTCATGCTATGGCCAAGGGAGCGGCCAGAGACCTAAAATCGCTCTCATAAGCCTACATGCCAGTGACTGTAGACCAAACTTGCTAGTTCTATGCCAGCGACCCTAAGATTTAAGCCACTTTTTCAAGCCCGGAGCCTAGGCCACTACCCGGAATTGAATGAAAGCTTAGAATCAGGTAAAGTATAAGGGGACAATGATGCAAAAGTAAATAGTTGATCAAGACCTTAACCAGACCCCTACTAGCCATGACAGGCATTTCATCAAACATATCATCAACATGTAACCTACAGGTATAAACAACAAAGTTAAGTGTAATGATCTCATACTTATTTGAGAATCACTATGAACCATTGTTCCCTCATGTCATTTGTTTCCTTATCACGTATTAGGTCATAGATACAATATCCATTCAATTACAAGTAAAAAAAATGTTGAGAGACATACATAGTTGTTGTCAAAAAACATACATATAACCAACATAATAGGAACAGAAATGCCATAAACATATCAACCATCAAAACCCATATATACATCAATACATTTACATATGAAAACCAACAGATGATGGGACTACCACGTTCCACCCGACCAAATAATGGAGAGATCACCCATTCATCCCTATGCCATATTCCAATCATGAATGTGGGACTCAAACCAAAAGAACCAACCAGGGCATACCAAGGCTAAACCACCTCACCCTCATCAATAGAAACCAAGCTTTATCGTAATCCATCCTAGATCACTAGGAAAACACAATAAACACATCATAACCGACTTTACCATGAACTCCACCCAATCACTAGTCCAAACAAGCATAAATGCCACCATATTTTTCCACTTACACCGTGAGGAATTTTCCTATCTCTTAGTCTCTCGGGCTTTACCACAATGCAAACTTGGATCACTAGGCCCTAAATCGAGACCCACTCTCCAGGCTTTACTGCATATCCCAAACCCAGGATTACTAGGCCCAATGGAGAGAAAACCACCTCTAGGCTTTACCTTATATCCTTCCATTCACCAGTAAGGATTCCTAGGCCATCCAAGGCAACATAAAATCTGGCTTTAACACAACCCATAGTTCGGTTCAGGGGTTACTAGGCCATGTGTTCTACTATTTTATAGATCCAACTCACTTAGCTTCAAATCCATTCGACAATCCATCTCAACAAAACATAAGAACCACATCACACCATGGCTATCCGGAAATGGAAAGGCTAGGCTAAAAAGCATTGCCACACCTAGCAAATCCCATGCCATGATAGAAAATAACCACATGCATGCCGAATCTAGCAAGGAAAATACACATGCAAGTCAATACTTGAAATGAAGTCTGTTGTAGCTGCGTGATCCTGCCTTTTCCTGCTTGATCTTTGCTTCCTGTTGCCTTCTTTGTCTTTCTTGCTCCAATGCCAAAATGATCCAAGAAAACTCTAAGTGTCCAAGAGTATGAGAGAGAGAGAGAGAACAACGAAATAAATCCAAAGCTAAACTGACAAAAGGTTACCAACTAATCCTCAAAAGCATTTTTATGAATGAAGCGTCTATTTTCTTCATTTTCCATTATTTACATTCATTTTCCTCCTCACATGCAACCTATGACCTTTCACCTCCTTTTTATCCTAATTTGTATTATTTTCATAAATAATTGTGCCAAAATGCCATTTTTCCTTTCCAAAGCCATAGTTGTTTCCTTTCCAATTTCCTTATCCATAAACAACCAAATGAACACCCCCTAGGATGTCTTTCCCAACAATAAACTTGGAATAAGTGTCCCATTCATCCGTGGTTATTGTTTTTAACTTTTATTACATGAAAATTTCACCTGAGGGTTGTTGCAGTTATAGCATAGTAAGTTACATAACATAACATCCATTGTTATGGCATATTATCATAAATCTCCCTGTTGTAATCTTACATCATTTTCATAGTTGATTAATTAAGCTAGTTAATCACTCATTTGATAATTTAAGTATCAACGTCATGTAAGGAAGCAGCATCATTAGAATTGCACAATAGGAAACATGTCCTTAGACACCGATATACCCTGGAAACCCCGAGGGGAAAAACCAACAAACGTTTAATTTTATTAAACATCTCATGAGGGTGTTCGCCCCTCACTCAATGATTGTAAGGGAGTTCATCCCTTGACCATTTTCATAAAATATTACAAAGAAATATCATCTTAAATACAACATAACTAGCTAGAAGTTGTTACATTAATCATGATATTATATACCCATAAAACTGTGAACATTATATCTTTGTGGTCTAGTTGTTTCCATCAATGGATTATCATGTAGTTGGCATTCCTTCAATCTACATGGATCACTAGTTCTTTGTCTGCCATAATGTTAAATATAATATATCCTTCACATGAGCTACAATGCTTTCTTATAATTACTACTGTCGGAAAACTCTGACATCCAAATAATAAATCTTTTACTAGTTATGCTTCAAGCATCCTTTCATGTGCATAATTAAAACACATACAAAGTATTGAGACATTCATCTTTATTAACATTGCACATGTATTAATTGAAAATACATAACTACCAAAACATGTCTAATTATCTTTACACGTGGATGATTATGACCCATGTTAGACCATCCATAACTCACATGCATATGGTAAAATACATAATATTACCAAGGCATGCTCACTTATTCCTCCTTCACATGTATCATGTGAAAGGGAAGTAGTTACACCCCACATAAACACCACAACTTATATTATATTCTTTGCATAAGAACACCTTATTTTCCAAAAGAATAAACCACCACAACTACCCATATACAATTTAAAGGAAACTTAGCACACTAGTTGTTATCTATGTGCATGAAAATACATATGCTTTTCCAAAATAAATATAATACAATAACTATTATTAATGCATGCAACTACACGTTCTTTTCCAAAAGAAAGTTAACATGCAAATCCATATGCTTTTCAAAAAAAATATTTTCCAAAGAAAGCTATTGCAATAGCTATTATTCATGCATGCAACTACAAGTTCTTTTCCAAAAGAAAGCTAACATGCAAATACATTCCTTTTTCCAAAAGAAGGCTAACATAATAGCTATTATTTCTACGTGTAAATACATTTCCCTTTCCAAAAGGAAACTGACATAATAGCTATAATTTATTGTATGCAAATACACAATGTTTCCAAAAGAAGCTAACACCATGGTTATTATTCTTCTATATATGAACACATATTCTTTCTCAAGAAATCTAACACCACAACCATTACTTATGTGCATATAAACATGTGTTCAATTCCAAGAATGCTAACACAATAGCTAATGTTTTTTTGTGTATAAACTCATATTATCTTCAATAAAAACTAACACGATATCTATTGTTTTTGCAAATTCACATTTCTTTTCCAAGAAACCTAATACCATAACCATTATTTCCATGCATATAATACATATTTCTTTTTCAAGATTTCTAATAGCTATTCTTTTGTGCATATAAATACCTATTTCTTTTTCAAGAAATTTATCACAAGAGCTATTATTTTCTGCATATAATACATCTCTTTTTAAGAATTCTAATAGCTATTATTTTGCGCATATAAATACCTATTTCCTTCACAATTGTTATTCTTTTCTGGATATGAAACATATCTCTTTTCGAGAATTCTAATGCATAGAAACTATGTGAATATTTCCAAAACAATAATCTAGCTTTCCACACATAATTTCCTTGCATTCTTTTCCAATTAAAATAACATAGTTTTTTTTTTTAATCTTTTATGTGCATGATTCATTTGCATTCTCTTTTGAAGAAAATAACTTGTTTTTATGTGTATGAACTATGCAAACTATTCAAGAAAATTAGCACAATTACTTATCTTATTTTTCCATTCAATGGCTATAGTTTATTGATGGGCTATTTAACAACGTTGTATTGCCTGATTCTTCACACTCTACCAACATCCAAAAAAACCAAACACAAAATATTGTTGCGCCACCATCTTCTAGCATCCTCTTTGGTTCCACTACCAAACAATGCTCACAATAAAATATGAAGGGTAAAGTATGGAGTGCCTTAAAAAAGGAGGTGGCAATCACAATACAAGCAATAATTTTTACATTTTTGGTCAGCAACTGCCTCAAGTGTAGAGAGGAAAAAACTTTCTGAAATATGTCGCTGAAATGTAGCAAATAGTTTATCCCCGTGATGTGATTTGGTTCCCTTATTTTCAATGTCTTGAAGTGAGTTTGATTTTAGATACATTTTAGTTTCGTGAATGTTAAAATTAGTTTTGCAATGAATTCTTGATGGAATAGTTAACTAATTTAATAGCATATTTTTTATGAATGCCATGTGTAATTATGCGGTTCTAGGGAGATTACATACTCCACTTAAAGACAACACCTTCTTTGGTGTTCATCATTAACTTTTACTCATATCTATTTCAAAACAACCAAAAGGAATCCTTCCCCTTCAAAGTGATTTATTTATTTATTTATTTTTATTTATTTTTTATGTTCAATAAGTAAAATCAATAATGTTTATCAATAATCATAAGCATTTACAGCTACAAAAAATATTCAATTTTTACTTTCAATCACTTACCCATTATTCAATTTCATTAAAACAAAAACAAAATCTTTATACCAACTTATTATTACTTGTGAACTACTATTGGAAATCATGGTTACTTCATGGAATACTTTTAGTTATAGGTGGTGTAACAACTGGGAAAACCATTCAGTGAGTGGTTTAACAAACCAATAGCAAGCACCTTGGGTTGTTAACAACCTCCATGGAAATCACCCCGTAGTGTATGTGATGAGGCTTATCAATAGATAAAATATATGGGTCACAATGCCGCTCTCCAGCTTATTAAAATTGACTTTTCTCACAATTATTTACATATTTTGTTATATTTTTCTTAGTGAGAAGGGTAAAGGTGAGTTGCTATGTCATGTGGCCTAATATGTATTAAAGCAATAATTGGAGCATTTTTGGCTAATTTAAGTGCAGGAACTCGAGGTCAACAAGCAAGAGAGATTTTAGGAGATTGGTCTCCCTCCTTTACTCAAATCATTCGAAGATTCCTCCACCATATCTCATCATCTTGGAGTTACTAACAGCCAAGCTAGTGACAGTCAAAGACAAGTTATTCTCGAGTTAGGGAGCCAAGTCTCCCTATTTTTTAGGAAGGTGTTGGTAGCTTCAGTTTGAATAAATAAGAGAGCCAAGGGACTCATTAGGATTCGAATTTTTTATGTAGCCTAGAGGTAATTTGAGCTGAGACATTGTGACTGATATTTTCTATGTTGTATTTGACATTTTGATGATAATTAGAAATTCAACCTTGATCCAGCACTGAGTTGACTTAGAGGGATGAAGCTCTTGGCTTAGGGCCCAACCCTAGCAATAGAAGTTCCTCTTTCTATATTTGTATTCTTCATTAGGGGAATTTTGAGGTCTAAAATGGGCCTCCTAAGGAAATTATAAAATAATAATGGAAATAATAAAATAATATTAGATTACATCATCAAATTTTAAGGGGAAAAAGAAAAAACTATTTTTTCAACTCGTATTTTAAACTTATCTCCCTATGGATTTACTCAAATTTCAAGCGAAAACACTCCTTGAATGCAAAATTTGATTTCTCATCTGAGTACCCATGTTGCATACTTTCGATGGACCCTACAACACGAAAAATGAGAAATACATGAAAAACAAGATTGCAATCATATTTTTCATGTATTTATCATTTTTTATGTTGGAGGGTTCATCGAAAGTATGCAACATGGGTACTCCTTCAATGAGGAATTAAATTTCACATCCAACGAGTACTTCCACTTGAAATCTGAGTAAATCTTTAGGGAGATAAATTGAAAATACGAGTTAAATTTTTTTTATTATTTTATTATTTTATTATTTTTTATCTTTTTATTTTTTACTCCAAAAATGGTAAATCAGCCCCCATGGTTGACATCATAATCTTGAATCCTATTGGTTCTTATAAAGTTTATTTTGGTTGTACATTTTTCTTAGGAGGCCCATTTTAGACCTCGAAATTTCTCTAATGTAGATTCAAATGATAGTTAGCTGCTCAAGTTATTTATTTGTTTAGCTTAACAAGTATTTGAATGCTTTCTTAATCTTGTTTCCATTAGTTTGAAGAAGTAGATCAGTGGTGCAGTAGTGAAGGAGAGAACATCAAAAAAGCTTGTGACAGTGGCCTCTTCCTCATCTCCCATGTGGGATCATGATTAGAGGGCCCCAATCTAACAGCCCCAAAAACAAAGTTTATCTTTTGGTCATTACATAGAGTAGGTTCCATGCTTAAATAGATCACTTTTTATGATTTCTTGGAAGCACCTACAATTTTTATTTTGTTTCTTATGTTTGTCATAGCTTAGAAGGTATTCCATTCCATAGATCTAGCCATTAGCAATAGATATATCAACTTTCTCAAAATTCAACTCATCTTTTCCATGTTGGTAGATAGTGATGCATAAATGAAGAAGAAAATAGGTTTCGTTGTAGGGATTATTGATATGTAGGGAGGAACTCATCCAACCAGCTTCACCTAAGCCTTCTCCGCCTTCCGCCAAGGCATACCAACCCATAGTTTGAATCTATGTTTTGCAACCATTGTGAACAACCACCTTGGGCAAATTCAACCTCCCTGGAGTGTTAGGCTTAGCCTTGGGTAATGTGAACCTTCATTACACCTTCTCTCACTTTCATGCATCTCTCCAACACCTTATTCGACTATTCTTTCTCTCCTAAAGCTTTTAGCTAATTTCTTGTAGAAAACGTGTACATCATGTAACAAACTAGGACATCATGTAGTAGCTACAAGATCTCTTGTAGCAGCCTATTTGACTCTTTTTTTATAAGAAATTCTAGTCTGAGTATAGGTTAGGCCCTCAATGTGAATTACATGCCTAAAAGTGCCAACTAAGACCATATCTCCCATGTCATTTCCCCCCTTCAATATCAGATAGCATAACATAACATTTACTTTTCTGAATTTAGAAATTAAAAGACTATTTTTTTGCAAATGCAACATGAGATAGTTAGTACATGCATATATGAATCATAAGATGATAGAACAACTTCCCATGTACAATTAGTCAAAATAGCTAGATGATAAAATGCAAGGTTATCTTAGTTATTTTCTACAAGTAATTTGTGTCATTTCCTAGCTAGATGATTCATGGAATTTTCCATTCGGTAACTTTCATTTCATAAATAGACAAGCATTTACTTTTTTTCATTAGAACTAGTTTTGCATTCATTGTTAGTAGTCAAACTCCTTTTATTCAATAGAAGTCTGGTTTGAAACCCTAATCGTCTATCACCCCGGTTGAGAAGTGACATGAGTAGAATGTTGCATCTGCTATGCATATAACACTGCCACCTTCAATTTTGTACGAAAACCTAGGTTGATAAAGTAAATTTAGTAGCCCTAGGAGGTGCAACATCCTTGTTGCAATTCTGAGGCTTATCACTTTTTTTCATCGTTGCTAAGGAGGTGTCTAGGTAGATGTAATTTCTTCTTTTCTTTCTATTTTTCATTCAGTAGATAGTTTCAATTTCTTCTTTCTTTCTGTTTTGTATTCAATAAATAGTTGCAATTTCTACTTTCTTTCTGTTTTGCAAAAATACCTTAAAGAAAAAGAGAAAATTTATTTCATACCTCGTAGAAGTAGAGACAGTTTAGGGAAATTTTTGTCAAATACCCCCACACCATCAGACAATTAACCTTCCCTCTTCTTCGATGGTTGTCATCTTCCCTCTCTAACTATAGGGGAGCTAGAGGACCCATTAGGTGAACAACCAAAGATCTTTGAAGAGCCTATTGGAGAAGAAGAAGAAGAAGAAGCCCTTCCACACACTTACAACATGGCTAAAAACAAAAATGAAGGTGTTTTTGCCATTAGAGATACTAATGGAGATGCTAGGATGAAAAACATAATCTCCTCTTCTCTTCCTCACTTGCATGGCTTAACCTCAGAAGACCTTGATACCTTGTTATTTGAGTTTGTTGTCATCTGCAAAACTTATGATTATACCTATGATGAATAGAAGTTTAATTTGTTCCCATCCACCCTTAAGGATGCAGCCTTGCTCCAGTTCATGAGTTTACCTGGGGACAACATCACTACTTGGGCTCAAATGCAACAATCCTTCAATGACAAGTATAGGGACTATTGTAGGTCCAAGGAAACCAAAGAAGAAATCTTTAGAATGACCTTGGGACATGATGAATCCTTGGAATATTATGAGGAAAGGTTCCAACTTAGCTACAAAAGGACCAGATGCACCCTTGATCCTGAATCACTCAAGTTAGTCCTCCTTAGAGGGATCAGGGAAAATATCCTAGAAACCCTAAACATGTTGTCTGGAGGGGACATATATCAACTGCCTTATGATGATATCAAGACAATTTCAAAAATCATTTTAGTGTTGTTAGAAAGAAGGGTAGGGCTAGTCAACATTTGGTTAGTTCATCCTCCAACACATCTATCAAGAATGAAATTGGAAATATGTTGGAGGAATTTAAGAGTGAAATTTTGCATACCCTTGCTTTGCAAATGGAAACCATGCAGATCAAGAGGAAGAAAGAGGAATCAGAGAGAGCCTTAGCTATATTTCTCCCTAGATGCACTAGAAGGGACCCCATAAATGAATGTCCATTGAATGTTATAGAGGTTTGCTCGGTCTGTGAGGAAAACCACTCCACAAATAAGTGCCCTTCTCTGCCTGGATTGAAAGTTGTATATCAAGGAACTGAAGGTTTGGCTAAACAACTTTGTTATATCAACCAAAGTAGGCCTCAAGGACCTTGACCATACCAATAGGGCATGCAAGGGGTGTCCTATTCATATTACAATCCCAATCAGAATGCATACATTCCCAGTTGGTGTCCTCCTGCTCATCCTTCATGGTCCACACCTTCTCCCTGGTCTTATGCACCTCAATACCATTCCCAACCTGCCAATCAATCATTCCATCCATATTATCCCCCACAACCTCAGTGGAATACGCCATCACAGGGGTGGATGCCCCCATTCAACCAATCTCCATCCTTACTTCCTCCAGCTCTATCTCAACCATATCTCCTTCATCCTGCTCCACATAAGCAACCTCAGATGCTTGCTCAACCAAATATGAACTTGAATAACAAGAAGGCACAACAGACCTATAGTGGAGAGACTTCCTAGCTTGCATATGTTGTGGAAATTCAAGAAATAAACCTTAGGTCTGGAAGAGTGCTTCCAGATAACCAACCTACATCTCCACCTGAGGAGCTTGGAGAGGAAATGGAAGAGAGTGCTCCTAAATCCAATCAAACCAAATTTTCCTGAAAGATTGATTCATCTAGTTAGCACATGCCAAAAGAGATTGAACTTTTCAGAGAACTGAAAAACTTGTGTGTTAAAATCCCACTCCTCCAATCCATCAAGGATGTCCCCATATACAACAAGCTAACCAAGAAGAAATGCTTCAAACATCTTGGGAGGAGAAAGAAAGACACCCCTACCATTAATGTCATTGGATAGTTGTCTGACTCAATGCTAGGGAGAGCGATTTTTCCAAAGTATCGAGACCCTAGGAGCCCTGTGGTAGATGTGCAAATTGATGGAATCATTATCCCGCACTCCTTGATTAATATTGGGGCTGCCATCAATGTGATGACTAAGGATACCATGCTCAAGTTGAATCTCCAAGGATCAGTGAGGAAGACCACAACAATATTGCAGCTTGTAGATAGATCCACAGTACCTCTTGAGGGAGTTGTTGAGGATGTGATCATCTCCATTGATTCTTGGGAGTACCCTGCTGACTTATTAGTTCTCCAGCCCAAGACCAAATTCAATGGTTATCCTCTCATCCTGGGAAGGCCATGGCTAGCCAATGTTGATGCTTACATAAGTTGCAGGGTTGGGAACATGACCATTAAGAATGGGAATTTGTCCAGACAGTTGGTCTTGTATCCTCCTGCTCAACCATCCTTAGAGCATGACTTGCCCTTATGGTTGGAAGAGGAAGAGGAAGATGAAGTGTACCATACCACATCCTACCTAATATGTACCCTAGATAGTATTATAGGAGGGGGGCAACCTGATGAAGATGACCTAATTGATTAAATCCTTCATAACCAACCCCCCAACACCATGCCCCTTGATGAGATGGTGAAGAAATATGAAGATAACCCTTGGACTGATTTGTGCCTAGTTGACTCAAGTCCTGCTCATATAAAATTGGTAGAATTTGATCCATCTAAAACATTGAAAATCAACCCCTCACTCTCAGCCCATCAAGAAGAGAAGTTGTGCAACATGCTAAGAGAGCACTTGGATGCTTTTGCCTCGAGCTATAAGGAAATGAATGGAGTGCACCCTTCAGTGTGTACTCACCACATCTACATCAAGGAAGGCTACAAAATAGTGCGTCAACCTCATAGGAGAATGAACCCAACCCTCAAAGACATAGTCAAAGAAGGACTACAGAAGTTGTTGGATGCAAGGTTCATTTACCCCACGTCAGATAGTGAGTGGGTGTCTCCTCTAGTTCTAGTCCCAAAGAAGAATGGAAAATGGAGTATCTATGTGGATTACAGAGAGTTAAACAAAGCCACTAAAGAATTTCTTCTCTTTCCTGGATGGATTCTATGGTTACAATCAGATCCAAATCAGCCCAGAGGACCAAGATAAAACCACATTCACTTTTCCTTGGGGTACCTTTTTTTATAGGGTCCTTCCTTTTCGATTATGTAATGCCCTTGCCACTTTTCAAAGGGTAGTTTTGAGCATCTTTGTTGCGCTGGTCCATGACTCTGTAGAAATCTATATGGATGATCTCACTCCCTATGGGTGTGATTTCTTGGAGGCTCTCTCTAACTTGGGGAAAGTATTAAATAAGTGCATTGAAATGAACTTATCCCTTAGTCCTCATAAGTGTGACTTATTGATGAACGCATGGACTGTTCTAGGTCACTCAATATCCCAGGAAGGCCTACAAGTGGACCCAACTAAAATTTCTATAATAAAAAGGGTCCCTACTCCTCAAAAGTAGAAGGATGTGAGGAGTTTCTTAGGCTTAGCAGGATACTATATGACTTTTATCAAAGACTTTAGCAAAGTAGCCTCACCATTGTTTGGACTATTGGCCAAGGAATTTGAATTTTACTAGTCAGAAAGTTGCCAAGAGGCCTTAGAAATCTTGAAGGACAAGTTGACTACTGCACCCATACTCTAAGGCCCAAATTGGGCTCTTCCATTCCACATCCATGTTGATGCCTCTGACAAATATATAGGAGAAGCCCTAGCCCAGATAGATGACAATTTTCCTTATGCCGTTTACTTCATTAGCAAAAATTTGTCCAAGGCTTAATTAAACTACATCGTGACTGAAAAGGAGATCCTAACCGTTTTCCATTCCTTGAAAAAAATTAGACACTACATCACTGGTGATAAGATCTTTGTGCATATTGACCATGATGCTATCAAATATTTGATGAACAAACCTGTTGTGAATGCTAGAATTATTAGATGGTTGCTTTTATTACAACTGTTTGATTTAACTATCATTGATAAGCCAGGTAGGGAAAATATAGCTGCACATTTTTTCTCTAGACTTGCTTTGCCTGTAGGTGAGGAAGGGATGGTTGATGATCAACTGCCAGATGATAATTTATTTTTTATTTTAGTTCTCTCTCCATGGTTTTCTGACATATCCAACTACCTAGTTGCTGCACAGTTCCTTCCAAATATGTCATGCATGGAAAATAGCATATTTGTAAGGAAGAGTGCCCCATTCACTTGGATTGGGGGAAATATCATCAAGATAGGCCTAGATCAAAATTTGAGGAGATGTGTCAAGGAGGAGAAAGTCTTTGACATCCTTCTGGCCTATCATGATGGGCCTTGTGGAGACCACTTTGCAACCAAGAGCACAACCTTCAAGGTACCACCAGTTGGCTACTACTAGCCCACTCTCCACCAAGATGCAAGAAGATACACCAGATGATTTGATTAGTTCCATATAATGGGGAAACCTACTCCCGTGGATAAAATTTCCTTGTTGCCTCAAGTGGCCTTAGAGCCATTTGACAAGTGGGGCGTGGATTTCATTAGGCCCATTGATCCACCATTAGGGCGTAAAAAGTACATAATTATATGCATTGATTATTTGACAAAGTGGGATGAGACTAAGGTTGTCAAGGTAGCAATGTATGTTTTAACCCCGTATAGAAAATTACCTGCATACGAATTCTAAAACACAGAAAAAACAATGCAAGAGCATAACACATAAAAACACATATACAAAGAGATTTTCCCTTGGATCCCAAAACCAGGACTACCAGCTTGATTTTTCATTATGTTCCTTTCAATGTTACAATACATATTTATACATGCAGAACCTTCCAATACCATGGACCAAAAACCATCACGTCCAAAACCATGTGAAAAAATCATGCACAAAACCATAGGTAGGTCCACCCAACCTAACATAGGGTCCAAAACCAAAATTTTCTGGGGCACCGCCCCGGACCCCATAGAGGTGGGTTACATGCACCCCTCAAACCCCCTGTGACTCCCCCCACTATGCAATCGGCGCAATGAAGGGGGGGCTCCACCCCCCATTTAACTACGTGGGCTAGTCGTGGAAAGAATATAACACAACCCAACATTCTCTCACTTCTTTTTTTCTTTCCACAAGTGGCCACAAGAGAGCTTAGTCATTTATCTAGCTTTACAATGCCCATTGTTTCTCTACACCAAGAGAACTTCTCAGAGCTCATAGATTTTGTCTATGCATCTGCAATATTCCTCAAAGTGTCCACCTTTACCAACAACACCTTTTTGTCTTCTAACATATCCCTCACAAAGTGATACTGAACATCAATGTGCTTTGTCTTTGAATGGTAAGCAGTGTTCTTTGCCAAGAAAATTGCACTTTGGCTATCACAGTCTATGCTTATAGATCCCTGTACTAACCCCATACTTGAACACAATCTCTGCAACCAAACTGCTTCCTTGCTTGCATGAGTGGCTACCATGTATTCTTCCTCTGAAGTTGATAGTGCCACTACAGATTGTTTCTTACTCATCCAACTAACTACACCTCCAAATAGGTTAAACACCTACCCACTTGTAGATCTTCTCTAATCCAAATCTCCAACCTAATCTGCATCAACAAAGCCACGAATATCCAACACTGTCCAATCCTGGTCTTCCTTGGTAGCACAAACCATAATCACTAGTGCCACGCAAATACCTAAAAATCTGCTTCACTGTTGTCCAGTGTTCCTTCCCTGGTTTTGACATAAACTTGCTCAATAATCCCACTACATGTGCAATGTCTACTCTAGTATAGACCATCACATACTTTAGGCTACCGACTGCACTCGCATATGGAACATGGGACATGTCCTCTTCCTTTTCTTGTGTCTTGGGACACTGTTTAGCAAATAACTTTGCACCTACAGGAATAGGAACCTTCACCAGTTTACTATCCTGCATATTAAACCTCTGCAATATTGTCTCGACATACTTCCTCTGTTTAACCAAATCTTCCTCTTTGTCCGATCTCTTTTATAATTTCCATGCCCAAATTATAGTTTGCAGCACCGAGATCTTTCATGTCGAATTTGGAGGACAATTGGGTCTTCAAATCCTGGATAATTTCTTTGTCATTTCCAACCAACAACATATCATCCACATACAAGACCAGATAAATAACACGGCCATCAATTAATTTAAAATACACACAATGATCTGCTTTGCTTCTGGTGAAGCCAAGTCCCCGTATAAATGTATCAAATTTCTGATACCACATCCTTGGTGACTGTTTTAACCCATACAGAGACTTCTTTAACTTGCATACCAGTTCTTTCTTACCCTTCACCACAAAGCCTTCAATTTGCTTAATGTAGATATCCTCTTCCAGATCCCTGTGAAGAAATGTTGTCTTCACATCCATCTGTTCTACCTCAAAGTCAAAAGTAGCAGCAACAAATAAAAGTAATCTAATAGAAGCTACCTTGGCAACTAGAGAAAAAATATCACCAAAATCAATTCCTGGCACTTAGGAATAACCTTTTACTACCAACCGAGCTTTGTATTTCTCCATCTTTCCTTCTGCATTTGTCTTCTTCTTGAACACCCATTTGCTACCAATGGGTTTCCTTTTAGCCGACAAATCCACCAGATCCAAAGCCTCACTTCTGTGAAAAGATGTCATTTCATCAACCATGGCCTCTTTCTAGAGTTTTCCATCCTTTGAATCTATTGCTTCCTTCACAGTTCTGGGATCATCATCAGTAACAGATAAATAAAAATTTGAATAGAAAGCATACGGACTATACCTTTCTAGTTGCCTTCTTTCTCGAACTGATATTCTCACACCTAGAGTTTGTGGCTCTTCTTCTTCTTATTCCTCCTCTGCTTTAGAGTCTTCTTCTTCCTCCTTAAGCTCAAACTCTATCTTCTCCGGTTCCTTTAGTTTGACTTCATGTTTAATAACATCTTTCACCTCTCTAAACACTACATCTCGACTGTATACAGCCTTCCTTGTTGCTGGGTTCCAAAGCTTATAACCCTTTAAACCATCATTATACCCAATCAAGATGCACTTTTTAGATTTACTATCCAACTTGGTTCATTTCTCCTTTGGAACATGTACATATGCATCACATCCAAATACCCTCAGATGTGAAAGAGACAGTTTCTTACTATTCCATACCTCTTGTGGAGTCTTATCCTCCAACGCTTATGAAGGTGATCTGTTGACTAGGTAACATGCTGTCTCCATTGCCTCTGCCTAGAATTCCTGTCCTAACCTGGCACCACTAAGCATGCTTCTTTCCCTTTCCATCAATGTCATGTTCATTATTTCTACAACTCCATTTTTCCCAAGTGTGTATGGAGTAGTCTTCTACCGCGCTATGCCACACTTCTTACAGAATTCTTCAAATTCCTTACTGCAAAACTCTCCACAGTTATCTGTCCTCAACACCTTTATCTTCTTCTCTGTCTGGTTTTCAACCAGAGCCTTAAATTCTTTAAACCTGTCAAAGACTTCAGATTTCTTCTTAAGGAAATATATCCATGTATTCCTTGAGAATTCATCTATAAATGATAAAAAGTACACAAACTTACCCAGTGATGGAGCCTTCACAGGTCCAAACACATCACTGTGCACAAGCTCTAATATATGTTTCGCCCTCTTACCACCAGAGGGGAAACTCACCCGATTCTTCTTCCCATATACACAATTTTCACAAAAATCAAAATCCAGAAAGCTATTACTCATACCTTCTACCATACCTTTACCATGAAGTATTCGAAGGCCCTTCTCTCCAATATGTCCAAGCCTTTGATGCCACAGCATGATCTTCTCTCTAGAGACCACTAGATTTTCTGCTCCACTTTCAGGAACCATAGAACTATTGCACCCATCAACAACTTTGCTACCTTGCAGCTTGTACAGAGTTCCAATCCGAACTCCCCGCATCAATACCAGTGCTTCCCGAACCATCTTATAGATATCCTTCTCGAACATTGTTTTTACACTTGCATCATCGAGCTTGCTTACAGAAATCAGATTTCTGGCCAATGCATGAATATGTAGAACACCCGGAAGTGTTCTAACCCTTCCACCTTGCAACTTCAACTTTACTTTTCCACGACCAACGATTCTTGCCTTCCTATCATCCCCTAAGAAGAC
>APFE030623640.1:37243-51221 GCA_000404065.3 Pinus taeda
TCTAATCCCCCGGTTAACTACGTGGGCTAGTCATGGAAAGAATATAACACAACCCAACAAGCAACAAAAATGAAAGTGGTTGAGTTTTTAAGGGAGAATGTATTCTAAAAGTTTGGGTACCCTAGAGAACTGGACATTGACAAGCAGAGGTCATTAACAGAGCATTGGAAGGAATCCTCACCAAGTTTGTGAGGAGTAGTAGAAATGATTGGGCTGACAGACTTATGGAGGCCACTTGGGCCTATAATACAACCTTAAAGACAACCACTAGCTTCACCCCTTATGACTTGGTCTATGGAAAGAAGGATCTTCTCTCCATTGAGTTTTAGTACAACACTTTCATAATGGCATCACATTTGGATTTGTATGTTACAAAGGCACATCAAGAGAGGCTACTCCAACTCAATGGTTTGGATGGATTCAGAATGCAGACCCTCCTACACACTGAAGTTATTCAAGTACAGAGGAAGTTCTGGCTTGACAAGAACATCAAGGAAAAAGTTTTTCAAGAAGGATATTGGGCTCTTCTATATGACTCCAAGTTCAAGGACTTTAAAAGAAAATTGATGAGTAGGAAGTTGGGACCTATTTGATAGAGAAGTGCCATGACAATGGGGTTGTTCAAATTAGGACCATTGATGAGGAAGGTATCCCCTTGTTTGACAATGGATACAGATTGAAAGCCTATAAAAGACCTTTGTCAAGGGAAGATTTTATCAGTACCGCCAGGAAGGAATTAAATGTGATTGGAAGTGTCTTAGCTTCCAGATCACCCAATTCTTGAAGACTATTTTTATTTTTGAAAAAAAAATATAAAAAAAAAACAATAAGGGACCTAGGTGAAAACCTATATGAGGCATCTAAGGCCAACTCTTGGGTTGAACATCTCCTTGAAGAAACCCATGAGTGAAAAAAGGAAAATAAAAAGATCCTTGGCTGAAAACCTCCTTTGAGGTGCCTAGGGCAGGAAAACATGCTAAAAAGATCATTTGGGGAAACCTGTGTGTCAAAAAAAAAAAGAGAAGAAAAAACCCAAAAATGCCATGGCAGGGACCTCAAACCTACCCACTAATAAATTATGTGATTTTGCAGGTTTTTGAAGGCAATAAAGGACTCAGAGTTATAGGGACAACACTCCAAGTATCACCTCACTTCGTACTCCATCCGCTTCATCTCATTCATGCCTACCATGTCCCCATCACTCATTTCCACTTTTAGGCATCAAAAATCATTTTTGAGCATTTTCTAGCTTGCTACAAGATGGCCCTGTACTATAGGATGTCCTTAAATGCTAAAGGAAAGGGATCCCGATAGGAAGACAAATATATGGGCCTATTCTAAGGTAATTTGGGACCCTACACCTCACAATCTCTCATCCGACATCAAGTCATATCCATACCTACTTCTATGTCCATAAAAAATAAAAAAAAATAAAAATAAAAAAAAGCAGCAAACAAACATAGTAAAATGTGAAAAATGAAAAAAAAAAAGAGGTCCAGAGGACATGTCCTCACTGACCTCAACCATCAACCATTCCACCTGAGCCTTCATCACCATCATCAACTCCTACACCACCACCCAACCTCCCTCTAAGAAAAAATCAATAAATAATGAAGAAAAAGGCAGCTACAGGGTTTCTTGTAGCAACTACAAGCTCTCCTATAGCAGCTACAAGATCTCCTGTAGCAACTTGTGTCATCACCGCAACTAGCCTAAGCCTGAATCCTCCTTCACAACCAAATAAAAAGGAGCTCCAACATCTCTAAAGACCTTATTTCTCCTCACTAGAGCTCCATAGTAGTAGCAGCAACAAGGGTATACCAAGCACCTGCAAACATGAAACAACAAGAAAAAAGCTACATAAGCAGGAGGAAATAAAAGCATCCATCGATCAACAAAGGTAGGCATAGGTATGGCACCTCATCCAAATCTTCCCCGATTAACGATATTATAAAAATGTATGAATGCTGAAAAAATTATTTCTTATAAGCTAGAGGTGGCAGTTAACTTGGCCACCCTCAACTCAAGATCAAAGAGTGAACTCCCAATCAACATGCCACATTAAAATGTCAAATCAATAAGCATCAGTCAAAAAGGTGGTCGATTCAGTTATGTGAGAGTGGGTGATGATTACGAGGGAGAGTGCATGATCACCAACGGTGGGCCAATGATCCCATTGAAGAAACTCGTACCACTACCAGCCAACACACCACTCCAGAAATCAACCATAAATAGCATAAATTCCAAACTTTCATGCACCAATTGTTCATTTCGAGATCAAATACACTGGGACCACCTCGGAAATCCATCAAAGAAGCAAACCCTATTTTGGCCACCCTACAGGAAACAGAGCTACAAGAAGCTACAGGAAACTCAGAAAGCTACAGGGAGCACTGGAATTCCAAAAGAAGTCTGCAAGGGGGTGCCTAGGGTCAAATTTTTCATCAAATCTCATCATCCCAAGCATCATAATGAACAGTAAGTGGCCCATCCCTCCTGTGTTCATGGTTTGATAATTAAAAAAAAGGAAAGAAGAAAATATTCTATTTTCTCCTAGAAATTACAATGGTCTTGAGATTTAGACATAATTTGTGGGAATTTAAGAGAATTTTGTGATATAGAACAAGGTATAAATTGTAGTCATCTCCCAAAAATACTTTAAACTCTCAGCCACCCTGAACTCATACTGAAGCTAGCTTACAAGACTTCCTGCATTTAGCTAACTAGAGAAGAGAACTGGGAAGGGGATTCTACAGAAGAGAACCCACAGATACATCCAGTATTCACCTACATCCCCCTGTGGTAGATATATTTAAGAGGCATCAATGGTTGGGCTTCTTTGAGTTTCTAGGGGGATATGATGACGATATAGCCCATGAGTTTTCCATGGCACTCAACCCTGAGGAAATAACAAGTGCTACCACAATGGTGAGAGGGTTGTTAATTACAATCAACCTTGAGGAGATCAACATAGTAACCACACTTCCTCAATGGGTATAATGGAGAAGGGAGGACAAGGTTAGAAGCACCATTGCTAAGAAAAATTCTTCCTAAATGATGAAGAGCCAATTGAGGAAAATAATGGAGTCAAGAGGGAGAGCCTTCCTTATCCTTGGGATGAGGTGAGCTACCACATCCCCAAATACATTTCTTGTGAATGGAGGCTCAATGTAGTCCATGGCTACCAATTCAGACTCCTCCATGGGTTGAGATTTGGAGAGGATTTATCCATAAACCAAAGGTTCAATGTGCCTTATTTCTTGTTACAGTTAATCATAGACATGAGCCAGAAGCTACAAGAATGGAAACACCAACAATTAACATATCATGGACTCATTAAACTAATACTGGAGAACGCCTTGAGCCAATTGAGAATTCCTCTTATCTGGTTCACATTTAGAGACATGGACAGAGAGGTTGTCCTTAAAATCCAAGCCCTTGAATATGGTGGGACCCCAACCTCTGGTGATGAAGAGGAAGCAAGAAAAGAGGAAGAAGAAGCAGCAGAAAAAGAAGAGGAGGCAAGAACAAACAAACAAGGAGAGGAAGAAGAAAAGGAAGAAGAGAAATACAAAGAGGAGGAGTAGAAGGAAAATACTAGCCCTAAGGAACATACCAGAGAAAGGGATAAATCTCCAAGATTATCTCGTGAGCACACTGAAAAGGAGGCAACTACTACCTTGGCTGCCTAAAGAACACCCATCAAGTCCAAGAGGAAAATACAAATGAAGACTCCACTCTATTTTAAAACAAGAAGAAGCACCAGGATCAAGCAGGGGAAGCCACAAACACCTACAAAAACTCCCATCCTAATTGAAGAGTCATTGAGAAAGAAAGAAGAGCTAAGTTCCTTGGGAATGGAGAGTGAGGAAGGTACATCACAACAAGCAACCCCAAAGGCTCCCATCAGCTATGTTAGGAGCCCTGTCACTATGTCAGCATCAGCAAAGAAAACAAAGGCACCTATGACCCTCTTACAAAAAGGAAAAAAACCTATTATAGGATCCTCAAAAAGTGCTACAAGAAACATTGTCAGTGCTACAAGAAACACAAAAAAACCTACAAGAAGCACAGTAGGGGAAAAGAGAAGGCAGGGGAGAAACACCACAGGAGAAGGAGGGTGCAACTTCTCCAAAAGCATCTGAGGTAGATTTTCCATAGTTGTAAGAGCCTAGCCCACAGCCAAATTTGAGTTCTTACTACAAGTTCATTGCGAGAGGCAAAGTAATACCACAAAAATTTGCAATCCCTCTCTTCTTTGAGCTTGAAAAATAAAGGGAAATAACACATCACTGGATGAAAATTTCCAATTCAAAGAAAGTAGAAAATGTGAGCCATATGGAAGAACACATCATGCGATATCAATTACAGGCAGAAAACACATGGTTGAGGAGGCAGTTGCTGGAAAAGGAGAACCAATTAGCCACCATGGAAAGTTTCTCCATGGAGGCACTTCAGTGTAGGATGCCATCCAAATCATATGCACTATACCTCAAAGATCAATGGTTGTAGTTTCAAATGAATACATTAGCACAACAGGGGACCATGTCATTCCAAGACTATAGACAATTCATAGAGCTATGTGACAAGAGCACCCTGGAAGACAAGGCCAAAATATTTTAATTTTACCTACACAACTTTGCCTTGATAGATTGGAATGTGCAGGACCCCAATGTAAAGTTGGGGGACTTGCAACTGATGGCCCTTGCATCATGGATGAGTCATGAGAAGGCGAGGGATGAGGAAGCAGAGAAAATAGTAGAAAAGGAGGAAAGAGAGCCCCTCTACACTAGAGCATAACATATAAATTCCATGGTTGTCATTAGTAACCACAACATCATTTACGATGATGCCCAACTTGCACCAACATACCTGGATACATAAGAACAAGCCATCTCCCATTTAGATAACACTTTAATATTGTTGGGGAATGAAATCCAACAAGCATGCCATAGGATATGGAGCAACCTGCCACACTATCTAAGGATCAGAGAGTACCACACACTTGAGAGGTTGAGAAATGCGTTGGAAAGGACCCCCCTGTATAAGAGTGCCATGCAGAGACTAAAAATCAATTGGATTGGACTAAAATTCAATCCACCGATGTTTTTGGGTCCATCAAAAGGTAGGAAGGAATAAGAGGAAAGAAACCAGTGGGAAGAGATAGAGAAAAATGCAGCATTCTACACTCAAGAGGAAATTCCGTCAATAGAGGCATGGGATTTCAGAGAAGCCACCAGAGCTATGAAGGATATGGATATAGACTAAGTTTCTTAGAGGATGAGAAACACCTTTAGTAGGGGGGTGATGATGAGGCTCATCAATAGGTAAACTATGTGGGTCAAAATGTGACTCTCTGGCTTACTAAAATTGACATTTCTCACATTTATTTACATATTTTGTTCTGTTTTTCTTAGTGAGAAGGGTAAAGGTGAGTTTCTATGTCATGTGGCCTAATATGTATTAAATGTAGGAATTGTAGTAATTTTGGGATAATTTAAGTGTAGGAACTCAAGGTGAAGCAAGAGAGATTTTAGGAGATTGGTCTCCCTCTTTTACTCCTCAAATCATTCGAATATTCCTCCACCATATCTCATCATCTCGGAGTTACTAGCAGCCAAGCAAGCCGAGTTCATTGACAGCCAAGCTAGTGATAGTCAAAGACAAGTTATTCTCAAGTTAGGGAGCCAACTCTCCCTATTTTTTAGGAAGTTGTTGCTAGCTTCAGTTTGTATAAATAATAGAGCCAAGGGACTCATTCAAATTCAATTTTTTGATGTAGCCTAGAGGCAATTTGAGCTAAAACATTGTGACTGATATTTTCTATGTTGTATTTGACATTTTGATGATAATGAGAAATTCGACCTTGATCCAACACTAAGTTGACTCAGAGGGCTAAATCTCTTGGGTTAGGGCCCAACACTAGCAACAAAATTTCCTCCTTTTGTATATGTATTCTTAGATTCAAATGAAACAACGTAAACTTTGAAACAAGAGTTTATATCGTTACCCATTTCGTAGAGATAGCAAAAAAGTGACCCAATTTTGAAAAGGGGTGATGCAGAACACACATATTTTTTTAGAGCATAGTTTTTGACACTTTAAATAACTGATACGATTACCCGTTTCATAGAGGTAGCAAAAAAATGTCCCGATTTTGAAAAGTGGTGATGCAGAATACACTTCTTTTTTTTTAGAGCATATTTTTGACACTTAAATTTTCTTATGTATCAAATATAAACATTTGTTTTTAAAAGTTAGTGATTTTCATGCTGATTTTGAAACGTGTTGATGCAACATACCTTTTTTTAGAGGGCTTGTTCTTCATACTTTAAAATTATTATGTCCAATTTTTTTTTAAATCATGATTACTTAATGAATTTTCAAGTTGTGTTATTTTTCTTTTTTTTAAATGTTTTTTTTTATCAAGTAAGAGTAGGACCTTCTATTAAACTTAGCCAAAAATGCATAATTTACAAGAAGCCTCACCCACTCTGTGAAAGTTCAATGGTCAGCCGAGCAGGCGGAACCAAACCAATCACCCAAAACCAAGAGAAACCTAAACAGGAAAGTCGGGGATAACCTCCAAACAATTAAGGCACAAGGTCATCTGGTAGTGCTGTCGTGCATCAAATGAGCCTAGAATTCCTTGGAGGACTAGTCCATCGAACTGTAGGTCACAAAAGGCCCCAAATGACTCGTCATGGGTCCACAATAGGTCCCTCCACAAGCCAAGCTTAAAATTGTCAAACGGACTCGATGGAAATTAAAAGCATAACACTCTAATCTTTTTTTAGGTCCAACCAACGAGCATAAAAAAATCGCCACCATTGATCAACTGAATAAGATCCAACGGTCTTCGTGAATATTGGAAGGACAAGAAGCGCGAGATTTAACCGCCCGATGAGGGAGGTTTTCTCTCTCCTCGCTCCGCTACGTGTCGCTCGAAGAGTGGAATCGGAGCCAAACTCATAAAAACCAAAAACCATTCGGACCCCACCCGATATACCACTTGTGGTATTTGAACGGTTGACTCGCGGAAAAAACAAATACGTCCTTTCGCCACATGTTGTCCTTCAATTCCGTTCAATGGGCAGTTCTTGAGCCAATCCCGTCCACCTAGATTCTCTATCAAACACCACCTAATCCATATGAAGGACACCTCATCCTGTGGAGCTATCCGAGTCAATCCTTTCATCATTCAATCAAAAGGATTCCAGACTTTGGAAAATAGCCGAACCAAGGGGGGTTAGACTGTGTGGGGTTCTTCATCCTCCCGCCAGTCTTTTGGGTCCCTTTGATCCATTTTGTTAGTCCATAGTTCCATATCCTGGGCTGCCTAACAGAGATAGTCCTCCTGCAATTTTCCTGGGGGTAAAGAATCCCAAGCATACCTAGAATCCCTGTCCCTATTTGTGAATGCTTCATTCGCCAATAAATCCGCTAACATATCAGCTTTCCTTTTCACATGAGAAAATCTGACATTTTAAGGGTTCACAGGTGAGAATAGATGCGGTAAAACACTTGCAAAAGCTTCCAGTGCTTCGACACTTTATCTGGGGAGGTTCCATTTCTAATTTTCTTAGCTGCTCTAATAATTAATTCCGAATCCGCTTCAATTATAACATTGTGTGAACTTGAATTCACCAGGATTTCCAAGCATTGCTCTGATGCCATGAGCTCAGCCACGTTATTAGTGGCCTTCCCCAAGTGGCCATGGAATATTTTTTGTATTTGTCCCTGATCATCTCTTATGGCACCCCCAAAGCCCGCTAATCCTGGGTTTCCCTTAGCTTCTCCATCAATATTAACCTTTAAGAAACCATAAGGAGGGGGCTTCCAAATGTTAACACGCTTGTTTATAAGGCTCATTTCCTTTATTACTCCCGGAGGAATGATAGACTGGAGACTCAAGTGAAGTATAATTCTCTCCTCTTGGGGTAGAGGAAGATCTTTAAGAAGGGTCCTCAGCAAGCTTCTTACTGTATCTTTGAGCTGCCTTAGAATTTTCTCAATTATGTGTTGGGGCCTACTTGTTTTTTTTTTTGAAGATCCGACTGTTGCGTTCTTTCCATACATTCTAGATGACAAAACCTGGAACCAAAATCCAGGCTTTATTAACTATCTCATTCCCTGAGAATTTTTTCCTCCATTTCTTTAGAGTGTTGGATACGCTGAGACTATCCCTATCAGTTTGTCTAAAAATAGAGGCCACCCAGTCCCACACCTTTGAAGTGAAAGGACAGAGGTTGAGAAGGTGTTCAATTGTCTCCTCATGAGTGCCACATAGGTAACACTTGGAAGGACCAATGAAGCCTTTCTTAAGGAGATCCTCCCAAGTTAAGGTCTTCCTTTGATGCACTAGCCAGATGAATAACTTTATTTTCATCCAATGTGGACTTTGCCAAAGTTTCTTCCAGACTTGATCAAGATTCACAAATTTAAATCTTGTGACTTCCTGTTTAGCCTCTTTGAGGTTAAAGTTACCTTCAATTTTCTTTCCCCATCTTAATTGATTTGTTGAGGAAGAAAATAGAATCCTTCTATGCTCTAGCTCCTGGGTGAGAGATTCTGCCTTGGTATTCAGCGAGTTTTCATCATTGTATCCTAGATCCTTCCACTTCCTCCATTTTCCATTATTCCTTCCCTGATCCTAGAAGTCTTTTACCAAAACCATACCTTTGATATCTGTGTTACTTTTGACAGTTGCAAGTTCAGCCTTATAAAGGTTGGATTCCTATTGCTAGTTGTCCTCCCAAAATCGAGCAAGGTCCCCCACTTGAATTTCCCGAAAATAATGTTGCTGAACAATATTTTTATTATTCCATGCAAGGTTCCAAATATGGGAGCCCCTGATTTTCCCTGACATTCTAATGCGATCCTTCTCCTTCCAGTACTTGGCATGCTTTTGTTTCTAAAGCTTATCCCAGGGGACATTCGGTTCCTTAGTCCATCTCCACCAAAGCTTGGCTCCCGAAACTCTGTTGAGGGTCTCAGGATCATGAAGCCCCAATCCACCACATCTCTTGGGATTGCAGAGCTTATCCCAGGATACTAAAGCCCACTTCTTTTTCTCTTCCCCTCTGCCCCATAGAAAGTCCCTTTGCATGCTTCTTATCTACTACTTAATACCTTGAGGAGCAGGAAGAGTTGAAAACCTGAAAATGGGAATGGCCTGCAAGACCACCTGTGTGATCACAAGGTGTCCTGCCAAATTTAGTGACCTACATGTCCATTTTCTGACCTTGTCCTGAATTTTATTTAATATTGGTTCTCACACTTTCTTGCTTAAAGGTTTTTCAGTAAGAGGAATACCAAGATATTTGGAAGGTAGTTGTTCCCTTTGAAATCCAAAAATTCTGGTAATGTTTCACTGAATAGAAATATTAGTGTTAAAGAAAAAAACTTTGGACTTGTTAATGCTTACCTATGTGCCTACTGCCATAGCAAAGTCATTTAAGATGTTTTTTATTGCTCTGGATTCCATAACTGTGGGTATGCCCTGCAACATTGTATCATCCACAAATTGTTGATGAGTGTTTGCCTCTCCATCTGCGGTAAGTTTGATACCCTGAATTCATCCTTCAGCATTTGCCATTTTAATTGCTATACCTAGCCCTTCCATCATGAGGACGAAGAGGAATGATAAGAGTGGATCTCCTTGTCTGAGCCCTCTGGAGGGTGTGAAGGTCCTTGATGGAGCTCCATTAAACAGTATGGAAAATCTGGAGGGTGTGAAGGTCCTTGATGGAGCTCTATTAAGCAATATGGAAAAACTGGTTGAGGTAACTAATGCCATGACCTAGCTTATCCAATTTTGGTCAAAACCATAGGATTTTAGAATTTCTCTTATGTAAGACCAACTCAATTTGTCATAGGCTTTCACTAGGTCCAATTGAATGATCATACCAGCTTGTTTATTGCTTTTGAGAGAGTGTACCACCTCATGATCTTAGATGATATTGTTAAAGATTTGTCTTCCCTCCACATAGTCTGTTTGCTTCTCCGAGATGAAAGAGGGTAGAAGTGGTTTGAGTCGATTGGCTATTACTTTGAACATAATTTTATACACCACATTACATAAGGCTATGGGCTGAAAACCATCCAGAGTCATGGCATTTACCTGCTTTAGAATCAAAGCTATGAAGGATGCATTCAGAGCCTTCAATACCTTTTTGGATCTTCTTGAGTCTTCCACAACCTTAAGGATATCATGTTTTACAATTTCCCAGCAGGCTTTGAAGAAGTCTACATTGAATCCATCCGGGCCTGGTGCTTTTCCATTCTACATTTCATTAATCACTTCACTGACCTCCTCTTCCGATACTAGCCTGTTGAGATTGTGGTTGTCCTCTTTGGTAACCAACTAAGGGATATACTGAATGAAATGGTCAATGAACCTAGATATGTCCTCCAGTGGCTCCATTGCCATATTGCAGAAGTGTTGTACAAGGACCAGTTCCATATCATCGTGAGAGACAAGCTCAATACCTTGAGAATTTGTTATCTTTGTGATTCTATTATGTGCCCTGTGAGCCATGGTAGATTTATGGAAGAATTTTGTGTTTCTTTCTCCCTCTCTAATCCATTATATCCTTGATTTCTGCCTCAAGAAAATTTCTTCTTGTAAGTATCGATCCTCCCATTCTTCCTACAAAGAGTCAATTAGTTTTTTCCGCTCTTCGGTGAAGCCATCTGTGATGTTGATCTAACTGATCTCTTGGAGCTTCTACTCAGTTTCACTTTTGGTTTTGAAGATATCTCCAAATTCCTTTTTGTTCCAAGCTTTAAGACGAGATTTGATATGTTTAAGTTTCTGCTGGAGCATGTACATTTTTGTGCCCTGAATATTCAACTCCTCTCTCCACCATTTATCAATGTTATTATTGAAATTAGGGTGTGAGAGCCAGGCATTTTCAAATCTGAAAGGCCTATTTCTCAGTGTGCCCATAAAGGTGGCTTCCAACTATACAAGCCAGTGATTTGATCCTCCAAAGGGCAGAATGGAAGCTATCATGGCGGTTCCTGTGAGAAGGAGGTCCTCTGAAATAATGAATCTATCATGTTTGGAAGCAACTTGATGAGCCCCTCCCCTTTCGTTGTTCCAAGTGTAGGTTTCATTAATTGTTTCAGTATCCACTAGACCCATGTTCATAATGAAGTTCTGGAAGGCCATGGAGTCTCTGCCTAGCTGTCTAGTGCCTCCTTTTTTTTTCTGAAAGAGATCTTATCATATTGAAATCTCCTGCAACGATCCAAGGCAAAATGGGATGTCTTCCTTGTAGATCCTCCAGGGAGGTGAGAAGCTTGAGTTTGTTTGCTTGCTTTTGAGGTCCATAAACATTTGTAATCATGTATATCTCCTTATCCCCTATGGGTTGACGTATCAAGGAGAGATAGTTCCTGGATGCTTCAGCATCCAGAATTCCAAATTTTTGTTGGTCCCACAAAGTGAGAATCCCCCCCGCTAAGTTATTTGCCTTAACCTCTAAATACTCATATTTGAATAACCACTTATTATGAATATCTCTTATCTTTTCCATCGAATGTTTTATATCATGAATAAAAACCATGTATGGTTTTCCTTCTTTCATTCTATTACTAAGATTTCTTTGTTTCCTCCTATTCCTTATGCCTCTAATATTCCAGGTTGTGAGCTTCATTAAGAAAGGTTAGTAAAGGAATAACTGGTAAGATCTTTCATCTTACCTAAGTTGATCAACAGTTTTCCACATTCGTTCAGTACTTCATTCTGTCTCTTTCTTCCTCTTTTCCTACCTGATTTCTTTGAAGATTGTGCCTATGAATTCTCCATCATCTTGACCCCACTTGGCTCCTGGATTTCATGATTTCTTTAACTCTAGCTCCCTTCGCTTATGACCTCTAAAGAAAGAGTTGTTGTACTCTATCATAGTCCTCTTTTAGCAGGGAGTCCACTCCTATGATTTTTCCTTGTTCCAAAAATTTCTCTAGATCTAGATTTTCCCTATCCAGAATCTCCTGTAGCTCATGGTCCTCTGTTCCCACTTCACTTGGAGTCATCTCCTGGTCCCTACTGATCTCCATCAAGCTTGGTAGATCATCCTTTTGCTGGTTGTTTATTGTGATATCCTCCATGTTAGCTACCTTATCATGCTCCTTTGTTACATTCTCCATGTCCTGGACTGTCTTCTTGTTCCCCTCTTCTTCCTCCAAGATCTTGAAGGTGTTGTGTCTTGTATGTCTGTCCTCATTTACCTTCTTGTGTGGATGCTTTCCCCCTTTCCCTTTGCTCCTGACCTTGGTGAAACCCTCGTGATCTCTCTCTACATTGGTTTTCTAGTTACCTTCCCTATTAATTGTGGGGCAGTCTCTATATAGATGCCCATGTTCATGGCATTTGCGGCACTTAAATGGTATGTGCTCATAGTCCACAGTCTGCACCCATTCTTCATCATATACTTCTAAAATTATTATTTCCAGAAGGGCTCCAGATAGGTCCATTTCCACACATATTTGGGCAAAGGAGGTATACCTTCCTTTTAGAGTTGCCTCTGAGATCTTTAGAAAATGCCCCAGCTTGTTGCCTATGGTTTTCAAAGATTCTAGTAGCCAATAATCCAAAGGAAGGGAATATGGTCTAATCCAAACCAGTACTAATGTGAATGTTTCACGCTTTGGGACAATGTTCATCATCCATGGCCGCATGTAGAGTCTTGCTGCAGCATAGAAATAGGGCCCCCCTTCAAACACTCTATCTTTGTCCTCTAGGCTTGTGAACACTACTGTGAAAAAGCCCTTAGAACCCAGATGTAAATGTATTTCTCCCTTTGGCTTCCAATGGCTCCTTATCTAGACATGTAATGCCCTCTCTATCGGCCATAACCCCATGAACTTGCATATGATTGCATGTTCCGTCATATGATCCCTATGTGCTTGTATCGCTGGGTCGCTTAATACGACTCAAGGAATAATGTCTGACTTGGGCTTGCAGAGCCCAGTTGTCTTTATGGAAGCCCGTCTTTCACTGCTGCCTACATTCTCCTTTTCTTTGCTAGTTTCCTATTGATTCCCTTCCTGATCCTGGTCTCCGCTTCTTCCAGATGTCCCCTAACTTTGTGCTTCTGAAATCTTCTCCAAAGGTTTTTTGAAATGTTTCTTTCCCGTGTCCTTACTTCCTTCTGTGACTGCTCGAATGTAGGAGGGAGCAGCACCCCCCCCCCCCCCCCCCCCCCATGGTAACCTAAATCCAAACCTTGCCTTCAACTCCACCCTAAAAGCGTGAGGGGCTTAGTGAGGAAGGAAGTGCCTCCAAGAACATGGATGAATGTCCTTCATGGTATTACCAGGCACAAGATAACTCAATTTCTCATTTCAATTGGTAGTCTTCATTGTTAAATGTTCATTTACCTTAATATATATATATATATGACAAAAAAAAACATAAAAAAGTAAATAAAAAATAAAAATATCTCATAAACATTAACAAGAATTTGGAAAAGAAAAAGCAAAACTTAAAAAACTATAAAATTAAATAAGTAAAAATTAAATAAAATAAAAAAAAATTAAAAATAAAATAAACATTAAACAAAAATAGAAAAAATTTAAAAAATTAAAATAAAAAACAAACTAAATTAAAAAAAAATATATATATAGAAAATTAACCAACAAACAAAAAAAACTACTAAAATTAAGATTATAAACATTTAAAAAAAAAAAAATATATATATATATTATATATACTATATATATATATATATATATCATATCATATAAATAAAATAAATAACATTTAAAGTTAAAAAGAAATATCTAAGGTTGGCGGAGGCAACTGGTTAGTAAAGTCAGACTCATAAAGACAATGAGGTCTTGTGCTCAAACTTGAGAGAAGGCGTTGACTAGTCATGAGGAGTGACTTGCCTGGGCCAAGCCCATTCACCTTTTGCCTATGGGGCTTTGGATTGATGGTGAATGGGCGCAATGTTAAGGCACTCCTTGC
>APFE030623640.1:52075-124437 GCA_000404065.3 Pinus taeda
CTTTTTTTGTTTTGTGTTTTTTTATTGGCTTTTTTTTTCATTATTCTTTTGAAATTTTAATGTTTTTCAGAGTCATAATAAAATCTTTTACGCCATTATTTTGAAATGTTGAAAATTTGCCCTCGAAAAAAAAAGTGTTATTCCAGCATCAACACTTTTCGTTTTGAGGGTGTTTTTGGCACAAAATTTACCATTGAAAAAAAAAGTGTTATTCAAACATCAACCCTTTTTGTTTTGAGGGTGTTTTTTGCAAAGTGTTATTCGAACACCAACCCTTTTTGTTTTGAGGGTGTTTTTTGGACAATTTTTGCACAAAAAATTGGTTTTCACCACCATTTTTAAAACATGTTGAAAATTTACCCTAGAAAAAAAAAGTGTTATTCTAGCATCAACACTTTTCGTTTTTAGCACTGTTTTTTATGTTTTATGGGTTTTTTTGCCAGAGTTCCCATTTTGAGTTTAGAGTTCCCATTTCAAAGTTTACGATGTTATGTAGTTAGTTGTTGAAGTTATTTATGTTTTGTTTATCTTAACAAGTATTTGAATGATTGCTTAATCTTGTTTCCATTATTTTGAAGAAGTAGATCAGTGATGCAGTAGTGAAGGAGAGTACTTCCAAAAATCTTGTGATAGTGGCCTCTTCCTCATCTCCCTTTTGGTATCATGATTAGAGGGCCCCACTCTAACAGCCCCAAAAACAGAGTTTGTCTTTTGGTCATTACATATAGTAGGTTCCATGCTTAGATAGATCATTGTTTATGATTTCTTAGAAGCACCTGAAATTTTTATTTTGTTTCTTATGTTTTCCATAGCTTAGAAGACATTCCATTCCATAGATATAGCCATTAGCAATACATAGATTAGCTTTCTCAAAGCTCAATTCATATTTTCCATGTTGGTATATAGTGATGCATAGATGAAGAAGAAAACAGGTTTTGTTGCAGGGATTGTTGATTTGCAGGGAGGAACTCCTCGATCTAGCTTCACCTAAGTCTTCTCCACCTTCTTCCAAGGCATACCAACCCATAGTTCAAATCTCTGTTTTGCAGCCACCATGAACAACCACCTTGGGCAATTCCAACCTCCCTGGAGTGTTGGGCTTAGCCTTGGGTACTGTGCACCTTCATTACAACTTCTCTTACTATCATGCATATCTCCAGCACCTTATTCCACTATTCTATCCCTCCTAAAGATTTCAACTAATTTCCTGTAGAAAAGCAGGACATCCTATAGCAAACTAGGACATCCTACAGTAGTTCATGTAGTAGCTACAGGATCTCCTGTAGCAGTCTGTTTGACTCCATTTTGATCAGAAATACTAGTTTGAGAATAGATTAGGCCCTCATCTTGGATTCCATGTTTACAAGTGCCACCTGAGACCGACTCTCCCATGGCTTTTCCCCCCTGCAAGATCAAATAGCATAACACAACATTTACATTTCTGAATTTAGAAATTAAAAGACTCTTTTTCTGCAAATGCAACATGAGATAGTTAGTGCATGCATAAATGAATCATAAGATGACAGAACAACTTCCCATGTCCAATTAGTCCAAATAGCTAAATGATAAAATGCAAGGCCATCTTAGTTCTTTTTTGCAATTAATTTGTGTCTTTTCCTAGCTAGATGATTCATGGCATTTGCCATTCAGTAACTTTCATTTCCTAAATAGACAAGAATTTACTTTCCTGCATTAGAACTAGCTTTATATTCACTGTCAGCATTCATACTCCTTCTAGTCAATAGAAGACTGGTTTGAAACCCTAGTGGTCTATCACCCAAGTTGAGAAGTGACATGAGTAGAATGTTGCATTTGTTATGCATATAACATTGTCACCTCCAAGTTTGTACAAAACCCCGGGTTGATAAAGTAAATTTGGTAGCCCTAGGAGGTGCAACATCCTTGTTGCAATATTGAGGCTCACCAGTATGATCAACAAATCCAACATAATCACATTAATCACAACATTTCCAATTAAATGAAATACTTTTCAGTATCAATCATGCATGTAATGTCAAGTGATATTTAATCACAATAATTCTACAAGTACTTAGAGAGCACCTAGCTTTCTAATCATCAAAATGAACAATAACGGCACCAAGTGCATATTGTCTTAGCTCCTGCTAAAGACATCCATAAGATTGGTAATACAATAGAGGAACTTTCCTTCTAGAGAGCTATGCTAATTTCATGTCAATATGTACATAAAATTCTTACACAATCATATAGGTAAATCATTTTTAACACATCACTTATCAGATTAGTTAACTTATTCAACTATGAGAACCACACTGGGAAAAAGAATGCTCCTTTCAACCAATGGGAACTGGTTTCCACAACCAAATCGAGTCAATTTCACATCCAAGGAAATTCCCCAATAATGACCACACTCAATTTAACACAATATTCCTCTCGGTAGCATCCTTCCTATTCCTCTGACAACATCATGTCATGAGGAATTTAGAGCTAAATAGCTCATTCTTTGGGCCTCCTCCAATAAGCTCCAAAATCCACTAGGTTGCCTCAAAGTTTTCCCCTCTCACCATCTTGGCCAAACATTTTTCCTTACTAATATCATCTATCTCTAGGGAGAGGAAATCTAGGAAGGCAACCACCTCTACCCAAGACCCTCCTTGGGCCTTTCCAACTTTCCTATAATTGTCTAGGATGTGAAATTATCTTTCAATGCCTTTTCCCACTGTAATGTACATAGCTAACGATGTGCACATTAACATTGAAGCAAAATGAACATTTATGTACATCATGTATGCATACTTGACCCTTAACATGGGCCCCATAGTCTGTAAAAGTAAATTCATAGGAAATCGTGGCTGACATCACATATCATACAAGTGGTACTCATTTCAAATTTTCCACATAATAACCATCAGGGAATTTAGAAAAACATTACCATATCTTGCATATCGTGGCATTATACCTTCTCATTTTCAATTGCAAATCACATTACAATGTTTTACCTTTCACAGGTCCTTATGTTCCATGTTACTAGAACATTGTAATGCTTCCATTAAGCTACCCCTTCTTAATCACACTAGCAACATTAGTCACAACTTCTTTTGATAAAAACATATCTTCTACAAAATAGTATTATTTACAAAATATATTTTCAATTCAATATTTCAACAATGTAGAAAGTTATTGGTCCTATCCACATTTCATAAACCATTTCCATGCATAACAAATAAGGCTACATCCAAGGAAAAATAAAATAAAAAATCCATGAAGCTGTTTTCCAACAACAATTAAGGAAATATGACCTTAACAAATATCAAAGTCACTAATTCATGCAAAATGACACTTCATTTATGCATATGTATCTAATCAACAATCATTATGCAACTTTACCAAATTCAAGTCAATCACACAACATTTTCTTGATTAAGAAAATCAACAATGCCAATAGGTTCAAAATGCCATCTAGGTTTTCTTTAGTGATGAAAATGAAGACACCACATCCACAACATAATAGACTTAACTGATTAGATACAATATGCAATGCCACCACAACATTCACATGCATTGGGTGAATTTATAAAGGATGAAATTAACATATTTGTTAGATGTAGGATGCATACCATCTAACATCATCATTGAATCATCAATTTGTAGAGTTGTGAAGTCTTGAACACACAACATAATCAACAACATTTGATTACCACTAGTTCTACCATTAAGTTGTTGAAACATATATAATATATTTCATCTCATGCATTTCGATACATTATCAAACCATTGAATAACCTTGGATTCTTTCATCAAACCAATTATCATTTATGTATGCTCACATGAAAAACCAAAATGACATAGCAATGCATCTAAATAAGTCACTTTAATGACACCAATGTATCATAATCTAAGTACACTATAACCTTCAAGAATTTAAAGTCGTACTTATGCATTGTTAAACAAGTTTCCACTTTCACAATCACATTGTTTACAATTTGTAATGATCTTTAATCAAAACTGATTTGTGCTTATTCATGCAATACTAATAAATGCTACCAACCATCATAACTCAATCAAAATGCATGACAAGACTCAATCGCCAATTAGTTATTACAGTCAAAACCTTAACACTTGACTCATTTTTTATCTTTAACATCCAAATGGGTTCTTTCAATGTCTTTTAAAACATTGTATTGTCCACTTCAAGGATGACCCCCACCTTCTACATTCTTTCGTTATCAAACAGAACAATACAAGCATTCATTCTTTATAAGCAGTGCATTGTAACATTAACCAGTTTTCTTTAAATGCACCATTAAGAATTATTATAAAAGTATACATGCAAAGGTTAGTAGCTAATCCACACTATCACTAGTAAGTGCTCAAGATTTTTCATAAATGAAATAGAATTTTCTTATTATCTTTTATCCATATAAAGATTCAAATTCCATGACCACAATTATTCCTTAAAGTAGACATTAATCCTTACAATTTTTTAATACAGTTATCATACACCATCATGCATCTCATATCAAGTGTAGTTTATTGCATACATTTCCACAGAGTTTTTCATTAGTGTCATACTTGAATTGATGCATATTAGCGTCATACCTCTACTTGTTTTTCACTTATGGATTCCCAAAAGGAGTCAATGTTGTGACCTTCACTCGGATACCACTTGTAACATCCCCCGATAAACCTCGTGTAAAAATACATAAGATTAGAATTTTTTTTATAGATTTTTACTAGCATGTAACTTTCTGAATTACTTATTCCATATTCCTTCACTGACCATTAAATAAAATCTTCATCATTACATGGAGTAACTTTAGAAATAGAATAGTAAGCTACATAACATAACGCCCACTATTATAACATATTATCATAAAGCTCTCTGTTGTAATCTTACATCATTTTCATAATTTATTAATTAGGCTAGGTAATCACTCATTTGATAATGTAAGTGTTAATGTCATGTAAGGAAGCAACATCATTAGAATGACACAATAGGAAAACACATTCTTAGACACCGATATAGTACCCTGGAAACCCCGAAGGGAAAAACTATAAATGTTTAATTTTATTAAACATCTCAAGAGGGTGTTCACCCCTCACTCAATTCCTGTAAGGGGGTTCATCCCTTGACCATTGCCATAAAATTTTATAAAGAAATATCATCTTAAATGCAACATAACTAGCTAGAAGTTGCTACAATAATTATGATATCATTTACCCACAAAACCTTGAACATTATGTCCATTGGAGAATTTTTGAGATCTAAAATGGGCCTCCTAAGGAAAATTATAAAATAATAGTGGAAATAATAAAATAATATTAGATTACCTCATCAAATTTTGGAGTGAAAAAAGAAAACTATTTTTTCAACTTGTATTTTTAATTTATCTTCCTACGATTTAATTAAATTTCAAAAAAGAGCACTTGTTGGATGAAAAAATTAATTTCACATCCAAGGAGTACCCATGTTGAATACTTTCGATGTATCCTACTACACAAAAAAATGAGAAATACATGAAAAATCATAACTACAGTAACGTTTTCATGTATTTCTTATTTTTCATGTAGTGATCTCCATTGAAAGTATTCAACATGGATACTCCTTGGATGAAAAATTAAATGTTGCATCACATGAGTGCTCCCACTCAAAATTTGAGTAAACCCATAGGGAGATAAGTTGAAAAAATATATTTTTCATCTTTTTATCATTTTACCTTTTAACTCAAAAAATGGTGAAGCAACCCCCATGGTTGACATCATCATATTCATTTTTATTGATTCTTATAATGTTGATTTTTGCTGTACATTTTTGTTTTCTTGAATATTTTATTAGGTTATGGTTGTGTTGTAGCAGCTGCAACACCCTCCAAAATTTTGGCTTGCACTCAAATTTCAGAGCCTTCCTTGGTTTTCCCTTTATGGTTGCAAACACTCAACCTCATTCCATGAGCTCCCTTTGAGTCTTTTCACCCCTTTTGCTTGTCTCACCAACTATCATCTTTTGGCATGTTGATCCCTTTATCATGCTTGTAGTCTTGTTCTGGTGATTTCGAAGGTTTGTATTTGTGTGTTGAAATTGTCCTAGCTTTGTATACATTGGTCACACTCATACATAAAGTTGTAAGAACTATCGTGCAATTATCATCACAGTCGTCCAAAGGTTTATCTTAAGTGTTGCACTTGACACTTTTTATCTCTAGACAGTGTCACAGAGGGAAATAATTTGGCTTCTTGTCTCTGTGGTCAATGTTGTTATGTTGTCGAAGTATGCTAAGTTTGTGATCACAATGTCGAGTCTTCATAGGTACACTTGCTTTCCACACTTTGTCATTTTCCTAAAATTCCTTCCAACCAAACAACCACCCTCTCACCAAAACCCCAACTAGGCTACACTGTGTAGTCTCAACCCTCAGTGATGTTGCTCTGATGCTTGGAACTGCGCAGTGCTTGAGGTTGTCCTCCAGGACAGTTGCACTACGCAATCCCAGAAGTGAGCAGAATACCTTCCTTCCCAGAATTACGCATAAACTGCCTCAAGGGCCGACCTGAACTACACACTTCGCAAGATCAGTCATCAAGCCTCCTCCCTGCTTGCTAGAACCCTGCAATGTGTAGATACCTAAGCCCACTTTTCCTCCGAGAACTACATAGAGGTGTCCTCCCAGTGTGTTTCCTCAGCTGGGACTCAATACTCTCATAAACTGCACATAACTGTCCCCTCTGGTCCTGCTACTTCCCTGTCTTATCTTCCCTCATAAAAATGTGTATAGATTCCTCCTAGGGTCCCACCTTGCAGCTACCACTGGTGACATCAACTACGAAATCCTGTCTCCCGGTGGCCACTGTGCATTTTTTCCCTACAGTGAAGACTGTGCCCCGAAGTTCCTCATCCAAGCCTGAGTTGCTCTTTGTGCAGTCTCAGTGACTAGCCTCCCTCCCTGTCACCTAGAACTATGCAGTGTGTAGTTACTAGGCCCTCTTCCCATCATGAGGAGGTTTTCTATTTGATGTTTTGGATTTGAGGTTTTGGATTTAATGTCATCCCATCATGAGTGAATTGTGGGAATAGGTACACCGATAGATCATGGCAAGACAATGAATGGGATGAAGAAGGAGCACACATGCTAGAAGACTCACTTGCAGTTGGATGGACGAAAGAAGCTCATCAAAGAGCAAGTGAAAGGAACACATGCATGTAACCATCACACGATAACAAAACCATTGAATACCTCGCAACATCAAGCCATGCGGAGGAGAAGATGAAGAACATCCAATAACACATCCATCACTCAGTAGAAACAGTAGCTTGACATTGCCACCACAGTCAGCCAGTCCACATTAGCAATGTCATGTCAAGTTGTGTCATGAGTTTACAATGCCACATCACTATTATGGGCCATATATGTTGTAACCGAATGTAACGTAAAGTGAAATATCAATGGACACACACATGAAGATGAAGAGTCATGTCAGTTGAAAATTCATAGGAAGTTGAATGGTCATGAGGGTATTCCAAGAGTCACAACGGTCAAGCATCACCCTCGGCTATATATACCCCTCCCATTGTATGACCAAGGAATTTTCACCTTGGCTCCTCGCACATAGCCTTGAGAGTTGTCAGCCAATTCTTTGAGGAGCGAGGAGTAGCTCCAATGTCCCTAGTACACTACTAGGACTAGTGATGTATGGTGTATAGATGTGTCTTGGAACTTTTTCTTAATACAGAAGCCTATTAAGGCCAGCACGTTTTCATGCATTTTTTGTAGATGTTTGTAACACTACTCTTTTGGCATTTGTAATGCATGTTTGTTTCACCTATAGTAAGATAGTTGAACAACTTTGGTTGTTTTAGTGCTTACATTGTTGGGAATGTGTTGTATTGGTTATCACTATTATCTCATCCTTGTGGACTACTTTGCAGGATATTAGACAAACCTTTCTTGTTTATTGGTTATAACAACCGTCACATCCGTGTGGACTACTCTGTTGGATGGTGTACGTGTTTTCTCTTGTACTCTGGTTTTAACGACTGTTACATCCGATGTGGACTATTCCACTAGATGTTGAATAGACCTCTTTGGTTCGTGTGTGTCTCTTCCTGGGTGATACTACTACCTCTCACTTAGAGGCTCACTTTACTCTCCCCCTTTACAGTAAGAGAACCTATACACAAGTTACATTACGCACTCACCAGGAATACTCACCTCACTTTTCAAAGATACCAACATAACACTCTCATGTGCTGAACAACAAGGTCTAAGGAAAATCTCTAGGTAAATGGAAACCGGGCCATCATACCGGATGGGATTCCTACACCAAATGGTATGAGGTCTAGTTGTGACTTCATACTGAGGAGATCCCCTAAATGTTAGCGGGTCCAACACCATCAACATTTCTGGCGCTAGAAGGAGGGCCGCCAGTAGTTTATGGCTAATTGTCCCACTAAACCCACTCATCCATCATCTAGTCAAGGTAGTAACATCCACTCCCTCTCCACAACATGCAATTTTGAAGTTGGCCATTTCTCACTTCCCAGACTCGAATGTGAAATCATGTATCATCATATCCAAGTTGTCTATCCCATCAACCTTCAATTTGCAAAAGTTGTTGGACTGATTCTGGGAGTGTATGCTCTTCCATATTCTCAGAGGAAGCAAAATACTACCCCCACAAGAGTGGTAGTTTCATCTGTGGAAGAAGCGGTCTTCACCACTCATGAAGAGTTGGCAGAAGTTGTGGAGAAAGAATAGGAACCCTTGTTCTTTCAAAAGGAAGAAGAAGACAACATCTTACTCTCGGGCTCAAGTTCTGGTGGAGGAGGCTGAGGGGAAGGAAACGAAGGAGGAGGAGAATAGGAAGAAGAACCAATAGGCTCAAAAGTAGAACCATCAGATTCAGAAGAGGAGGAGGATGAAGATGAAGTGGACAACATGGAAAAAAAAAAATTTGGAATGGATGACTCAGAGCCCATTGGCATTCCTGAGTGTCCTACACAAGATGTTGAGATGCGCAAAGAAGCTTTTAACAAAATATGACCTTGACAAGACAATGAAAGCAGAAGATCACTTAGACACATTCTACCTACATCTTCAGACACTCAAGGTACATTATGACGAAGTTGTGCAGACTGTTTCCATGTACCTTGGATGGTAGAGCAATTGTATGGTACCACAGCCTTCCACCAAATTCCATCCAGAACTGGGGGGTGTTCAAACAAATCTTTCTTGAAAATTTTGTTGAAGACAAGACCCCCACCATGTTGTTGAAAGAGATGGGTAGGCTCAAGATGGAGCACAAAGAAAAGGTCAAAGATTTCAATCATAGATTTAATCACATTCTGAACAAGCTCTCAGTAGACACTAAACCTCCTGACTCCATCACCATCAAATACTATATGTCTGCACTACCGACCAGTATTGCATAGTTTGTTAAGCGAGCTGTGACACCAACATTGACATAAAATTGTGAAGAGGTGATTGTTGTAGAGAAATACTTGTGCACTATTGGAGTCATTATAGATGACGAATCCACTAAGGACTCGAAATACACAGCAAAAGGTCTTAGGCCTCTGTGAGTAAGGCTAAGGAAAAGGAAGCAAGTAACAATGAGAACCTTACTCGTCTCCTCAAGTCCCTGACCACCAAAGTTGTTGAAATAAAACAACAAATGAGCAAGACAATTGTGAACAACAAGACTCCCAGGTACCCGCAGAAGAAGAACATAGCTTGAGGTAGCAGTGGCAGCTAGCCAGCCAAATCTCCACAGAGCTCCAATTTGGTGTTGAACCTTGACCAGCTCGCGACAGATTCATACTACTCATTCCATCATGAACAACATTCAAAAAAAAAAGTAGCATGACCATACAGTTGTTCAATAACCTCGTAGCTAGTGAGCAGGCTGAGACAAACGATGAATAAGAAGAAGTTGTTGCATCTGATGAAGCCCCAAGTATTGGGCATGTAGTAAACATGTATCATTGTACTTGCACAACTCATAAGACCACCACCGAGAAGGATCCTCTGAGTGACAGTTTGTCCCTGAAGTAAAACAACAGATATAACTTGAGAAGCCTAGGGGTCCCCACTGTGTTTGAGATACTGAGAGATAAAATAAGACTAGATATGTTAAGGATAGTAGGTCCATCGGTTAACTCAACACAGAAAACTCAGAGCAAGTTCGGGAAGATAGCTACAACAAAGAGTGTTTCCATAAGCAAAAAAGATAAAATAAACCCACTGGAAACAATAAACTCAGTTCCACCTCCGGACACCTTAGTGAGTCTCCCTGCTTTGGACTATAACATTGTGGAATACACGAAGAAGACTTGTACAAACGTATTGATGTATGAGCTAACAAAAATCATGAGTTAGTGGGACATTATTCTACGATCACTTGGGCAAACCTCTATAGGTGATGCTACCTCTTCCAACAAGGGATCAAGTAAGTCTCTTGACACACTTGCATATATGCTTAACGTGCTCCACATGGAGGAGGCAAACTCACTCTGCCCACCATTTCTGTTGTCATTCGAAATTTTCAATTTCAATGTTAATAGCTGCTTGGTTGATTATGGCACATCAGTCAATGTCATGCCACTCTCCATTGCTAAGAATATCAATGCTCAATGGAGTAAGACAAGTGTGCATATCATCCAGCTAGAAAGAACATGTGTACCAACCATTGGTGAACTCATGGATGTGATCATCTAGTTCTCGTATGTTGGATGAGTTCATCAATGCATCAATATGTAGTTGTGGACATCCCAGAAGCATACGGGGTATTGCTTAGCAGATATTGGTCAAGAAAGTTGCAAGGATAATTTGCCACCAACTAGTCACACTTATGGCTTATGTACAAGGGCATAAACAACAAGATCCGAGTATTGTCAGAGAGATACATGAAGCACAACGTGACTCCCTTAAACGAAGAAAATGAACCATTGGCTTTCACAGAATTTATGTTTGGCAATTGCTTTCTGGAAACACAGTTGGGGTGATATCTTGTAGGGCCATCCCCTGTCCCACCAGACACACAATTGGGCCTCCTTCCATGCCCAACTAGCGAAAATGAAACTTGTACAATAGATTGTAACAACAGTAGTAGTAGTGATTGTAGTACTAGTGCAGCAAGCAGTCCTTGTACAAATGATCTATTGACCATGTACTTTGATGGATCCAAAACACAGGAGGTCTATGGAGTTGGTTGTGTTTTAATAGACCCGCTATAGAGAAAGCACTTAATCTCTAGCTGCTTGGAGTTTGAGTGCACGAACAACACCGCCAAGTATGAAGCACTCAGTTGGGGCTTATAGAAATCCATCAGCCTCAACGTTGTTGTTCTAAAAGTGGTAGGTGACTCAGAGATCATGGTGCGTCAGGTACATAACACCATTCAATGTGTGTCACCCTGTATTAAGAGTTATCAACAAGAGGCATGGAGACCCATCTCTCAATTCCAAGCTTTTAATATTATTTCAGTGCCAAGAATGTGTAATGTAGTTGCATATGCCTTGGCAAATGAAATTTCTAGGATGTCACCATTAAGGGATAGATTTACTGTTGAGATTTTGTATAAACCATATGTCCTAGCTAAATTCACTAATTTATGTGTTTTTTACGATGATCACATTAGAGGAATTTTGAGGTCTAAAATGGGCCTCCTAAGAAAAATGTACAACCAAAATAAAATTTATAAGAACCAATAGGATTCAAGATGATGATGTCAAAAATGGGGGATGATTCACCATTTTTGGAGTAAAAAAATAAAAATAATAAAACTACTTTTTCAACTTGTATTTTCAATTTATCTCCCTAAGGTTTTACTCAAATTTCGAGCAATACTACTTGTTGGATGCAAAATTTAATTCCTCATCCAAGGAGAACCCATGTTGCATACTTTCGATGGACCCTGCTACACGAAAAATGAGAAATGCTTGAAAAAATGTGATTGCAATCACATTTTTCATGTATTTCTCATTTTTCATGTAGCAGGGTCCATCGAAATTATGGAACATGGGTACTCTTTGGATGAGGAATCAAATTCTACATCCAATGAGCATTTCTGCTCAAAATTTGAGTAAACCCATAGTGAGATAAGTTGAAAATACGAGTTGAAAAAATAGTTTTTTCATTTTTCCCTCTAAAATTTGATGATGTAATCTAATCTTATTTTATTATTTCCACTATTATTTTATAATTTCCTTAGGAGACCCATTTTAGACCTCAAAAGTCCCCAAATGATAGATACTGCATTTCATGGCTAACACTAACGTCTTTAAGGACATAGTGATAAACAAGGACAAGCACAAATAGTCTTTGCAAGACGCAGCTAATACAAGCAAAGGAAACCTCATCCCCAAGGGTGTGGTATCACTTAATAAGTTGTATGACTTGCAGAACCACTTTCAGGGACTCGTGAATTCCAAAACCAATAGCTCTACATTGTTGCATGAACAGATTAATCTTGGAACGGATAAGGATCTGAAGTTTGTAAATCTTGGTACATGTTGTACATCACAAGAGAGGAAAGATTTCATATGCATTTTCAAACAATACCATGATGTATTCGCGTGGACGTACGATGATCTCAAGACATATGACACATGAATAATTCACCACGTCATACCAGTCAAGGAAGGGGCTAAGCCTTTTCAACAAAAGCTAAGGAAAGTTCATCCATCACTTGAGCCCCTCATATAGAAAGAACTGACCAAGTTGTTGGATGCTCGAATCATCTACCAAGTGCGACATTCAACATGGGTGTCCAATTTAGTCCCTGTCAGAAAGAATTCTAGGGAGATCCGCCTGTGCGTAGATTTCTGTAATTTGAATCGTGCCTCAGACAAGGACAACTGCCCAGTGCCATCCATGGAGCATATACTGCAGACAATATCTAGAGCAGAGATGTTTTCTTTTCTTGATGAATTTTCAGGATACAACCAAGTTCTAGTAGCAAATCCTGACAGACTTAAAATAACATCCCGTACCAAGTGCGGTACATTCACTTTCTATAGAATTCCATTTGGGTTGGTGAACGCAGGTGCAACATTTCAGCGCAGAATGGACATCGCCTTCTGTGGGATCATTGGGCAGAGCATAGTGGTATACCTCGATAATGTTACAGTCTTCTCAAGACAGCGGTCAGAGCACCTGCGCTAGCTTAAGAAAAATTTTGAGCAATGTCGAAAATACGGGATATCCTTGAATCCCAAGAAAAGAATCTTCGCAGTTTCTAAGGGTAACCTGCTTGGACACATCATTGCCAAAACTGAGATCAAGATAGATCCGGATAGAGTTCAGACCATCACGTAGGTTCCCCATCCTATGAATAAGAAAGCCATGTATTCTTTCTTGGGGAAGATTGACTTCCGTAGAAAGTTCATCTCTGACTATGAGCAGATTGTTAAACCCATTCAAGAGATGATCAAGAAGGATGTAGTTTACAGTTGGGGAAAGAGGGAAAATGGCGTGTTTGCCTGTATCAAGCAAGAAATAGTAGAGGCACCAACACCATAAATCCCAAACTTTAGTAAATATTTCTTGCTCTATAATTTTTCTTTTGACACTACACTCATTGTGGTGCTCACTTAGAAGGACATGAAGAACAATGAGTGACCCATCTCCTTCATGAGTGCAAGCCTGTGAGGACCGGAACTCAACTCTCCCATCGTCGACAAACAAGCATATGTAGTGTACAAGATAGTGAAGCATTTCAAACCCTACCAGTTGAAAAACCATTACATTATCTTTTTGTTGCACCCAATGGTCAGATTGCTACTTGTTCATCAAGAGTTGGGTGAAAGAAGGGTGAACTGTATGACAAGACTACAAGAGTATGATCTTGACATCAAGCCAGTTCACACCATCAAGGGTCATGGTATTTGTAGACTAGCAGCAGAAGCAGTACATGCACAGGAGGAAGAAGAAGAGTTCACAGGTTGGGAGCAAGAAATAGAAATGTACAATGTTGAGCGAGCCTCTCCCACTTCACATGGAAACTCTTGGTACATAGAAGTGTGCTAGTACCTTGAGCATGGCACCATTCCCTTCCATTTTTATATGCGAAAGAATAGGAAACTCTAACTGAAAGCTCTATCTTACTAGCCGGTGCATGCGGTGCTTTACAGAAAGCACCATAATGGTATCTTTCTCATGTGCCTGGAGGCACAAGATTTAGAAAAGGTTTTACGTGATCTCCATGATGGACTAGTCGAGGGACACTTGAAGGACACTTTGTGGGTAACACAAAAATGCACAACGTTATGCGTGTCAGTTTCTAATGGCCTACATTATTCAAGGATGCACACGCTTATGACCGCAAGTGTCTGATCTGTCAGAGATGCGCTGATAGAAATTGAAGGTCACAGCCCCGCTATATCTTGTTGCAGTGGAAGAACCATTCCAACAATGGGGCTTCGATATCATTGGGGAGATTTTACCACATTCATCAAAACAACACCACTATATTTTGACTATCATAGATTACTTCACGCGGTGGACAGAATCAGTTCCGCTGAAACAAGTGAACGACCAGGAAGTCATCAACTTCCTACAGCTGAACGTCATCTCTAGGTTTGGCGTTCATACATCACTTTTTTTTTACAATGCAACATACTTTTCTTTGTTAAAGCTTTATGACTTTGCATTAGAAAATGGTATTGTTTTGAAGCATTTTGCTAATTACTATTCGCAGGGAAATGGTCTTGCCAAATCTACAAACAAAAAACTCATTAGCATCATCAAAAAGACCATTTACTCTAAACAACGAAACTGGCACTTCACTCGAGTGAATGCTTTATGGGATGATCACACATAAGCCTTCTTTGAATACCTCCCCCTACTTCTTGGTATATGGAAGGGAATCCATCCTCCAACCTAACATCTACTTTCTTGCTCTCCAATTGTCCCAAAAATCCCAAGGCAAGTCGTGTCTTTTAGTTCAGCATAGGATGGATGCACTATACAAGTTACAAGAAGAAAGGATGAAAGAAAAATAAATATTTACACTCCACCAAAACTGTATCAAGAGATGGTTTAATAGAAAGTCTTCAAGGAGTATTAGCTTCAGTGTGGGTGACCTAGTCTTAAATGGGGACAAAGCCCGCGAGGACAAAGGCAAGCACAAGAAGTTTGAATCCCCATGGATTAATCCTTTTACAGTCCATGAGAAGCTTGGCTAACACACGTATCGTCTTCAATCACTTGACGGGAGGATTGAAACCCTCCCTATCAATGGCCAAGACTTAAAATGTTATTTTCAATGAGATCTGGGGCTGCACCCTGCGCTATGTACATAATATTTTCATTGCTTGATATGTTGTTTTTGTTTTCTTTTCTTTTCTATTGTTTCTTTTTATGTAAATAAGTGTTTTTCTTTAGTGCATTCTGGCTTCTAAATGTGTATGTGGCTGAAGTTCAAAGAGTCTTGTGACATTGGAATGCTTGGCTAAGTCTTGTGTTCGTCTTCCTTGTGTTTGGTTGTAACTTTTGGGCAATGAAGTCTTGATAGAAAATGCGATCCATCTGTAAGGAGATTTTTGGTCAAGCAATGAAGAGTTTTGGCATATATTCAGTTTTCTGTTGTAGTGTGTTCAAGTTCATCCAACTAGTAGAAACAGAGAAGGGGAAAATCTAAATGAGAAAACCTGAATCAGTATCTTCATATGCTTCTCTAAAGGAACAACCTCTCCTACTCTCAATAAGTGGGGATCCCTCTTCCACCCCAAAAATAAATAAGTGCCTATGCACAGTTCTCTTTAAAAATATAACAAAGGTGAAAGAAGAAAAAGGCTTCCTAAGCAGAGAGGTGAAGCAGGTAACTCCACCAGGGTATTGTCCAGTATCACTGGCAATGGAGAAATGCCTGTGTTCCTGCATGACTCCATCGGGGTACTGTCCAGGCCTACTGGCAGCGGAGCAACACCAGAGATGAAAAATAATACTCTGAAAATATTAAGCATGCGAGCCAAACTGCCCATCCCAATTCAAAACACTGTGATCTGGATGAACATTATGTTGTGTTCAACTGAGAAGGTACAAGGTGAACCATGTATGTCTGTGGGGTAAGCAGGGAATCTGAAGTAATCTGCATGATGAATCAATACTCCCCAAAGGATCAAGGCCCTGCACACAAAAAATGAACCAAAATAAAGAAGTTGGTATTCAAGCAGTGTGTCACCAAGTGTTGTAGTGGCTACAAAACCCTCCAAAATTTTAGCTTGCACTCAAATTTCATAGCCTTCCTTGGGTTTCCCTTTATGTTTGAAAACACTCAGGCTCATTCCATGAGCTCCCTTTAAGTCTTTTCACCCCTTTTTCTTGTCTCACCAACTGTCATCTTTTGGCATGTTGATTTCTTTATCATGCTTGTGCTCTTGTTTTGGTGATTTTGAAGGGTTTTATTTGTGTGTTTGATTTTTCCTAGCTATGTATACAACGATCGCACTCATACACAAATTTGTAAGAATTTGCACGCAAGTGTCATCACAGTCATCTAAACGTCTATCTCAAGTGTCGCACTTGTCACTTTTAGCTCTAGATAGTCTCACGGAGGGAAATGCTTTGGCTTGTTGTCCCAATGGTCAATTTTTTCATGTTGTCCAAGTATGCTACGTGTGTGATCACAATGTCAAGTCTTCATAGGTACACTTGCTTCCCACACTTAGCCATTTTCTTGAAAATCCTTCCGATCGATCAAACCCCCTCTCACTGGACCCCAATTGGGCTGCACTATGTAGTAGCATCCCTCAATGATGTTTCTCTACTACCTAGAACTACACAGTGCTTGATGTTCTCCTCTAGGATAGTTTCCTTGCATAATCCCTCAAGTGAGCAACCTTCCTTTCTTCCCAGAATTGCGTGTAAACGACCTCAAAGCCTGACCTGAACTGTGCACTTCACAAGATCAGTCATCAAGCCTCCTACCTACCTATTGTAACCTCGCAACGGATAGATACCTAAGCCCACTTTTCCTCCCAAAACTATGCATAGGTGTTCTCCTAGTGTCTTACCTCAACCGGGACTCACTACTCTCATAAACTACACAGAACTGTCCCCTCTAGTCCTTATGCTTCCTTGTCTTTTCTGCCCTCAAAAAACTATGCATAGATGCCTCCCAAGGTCCCACCTTGTAGTTTCCATTGGTGACCTAAACTACACAATCATGTCTCCTAGTGGTCACTGCGCAATTTTTCCGGAGATTGAAAACAGTGCCTTGGAGTTCCTCATCCAAGCCTGAGTTGTTCTCTACGTAGTCTCAGTGAGAAACATCCATCCCTATCACCTATAACTGTGCAGTCCGCAGTCATTGGGCCCTCTTCCCAGCCTATCATCTTTCCCCGAAAAAGACCATGGAAAAAAATGCATCATCTTAGACTAGGAGGTCTTGGATTTGATGCCGTCCCATCATGAATAAATTGTAGGAACATGTACACCTATAGATCATGGTGAGACGATGAATGGGATGAATAAGAAGCGTACATGCTATAAGACTCACTTGCAGCTGGATGGTCAGAAGAAGCTCATCAAAGAGCAAGATAAAGGAACACATGCATGTCACCATCTCACAGGACCAAGACCATTGAATACCTTGCATCATCAAGACATGTGGAACAGAAGACAAAGCACATCCAAGAACACATCCATCACTTAGTAGCAATAGAAGCTTGACCTTTATAGCTAGCCAGTCCATGTCAACGGTGTCATGTCAAGATGTGTCATGAGTTGTCAAGGCCACATCACTACTATGGGCCATATCTGTTGTAACCAAATGTAATGTAAAGTGAAATTCCAACACATAGACATATGAATATGAAGAGTCATGTCAGCTGAAAAGTCATAGGAAGTTGAACAGTCATGAGGGTAGTCCATGAGTCACAAGGTTCAAGCATCACCCTTGGATATATATACCTCTCCCATTGTACAAGCAGGGACTTCTTAGATTGGCTCCTCCCACATAGCCTTGAGGGTTTTCAGTTAGTTCTTTGAGGAGCGAGGAGTGGCTCCAATGTCCCAATACTAGGACTAGTGATGTATGGCGTACATATGTTTCTTGGAACTTTTGCTTAATACAAAAGCTTGTTAAGGCCAACACATTTTCATGCATGTTTTGTAGATGTTTGTAAGACTATTCTTTCAGAATTTGTAATGCATGTTTGTTTCACCTGTGCTAAGGTAGTTTAACTACTTCGGTTGTTTTAGTACTTACATTGTTAGGAATGTGTTCTATTTGTTATCAGTACTATCTCATGACCATCACATACATGTGGACTACTCTACAAGATGGTGTATGTGTTTTCCCTTGTACTCTAGGTTTAACGATTGCCGCATCCATTGTGGACTATTCCGCTGGAGTCTGGATATGCCTATTTGGTTTACGTGTGTCTCTTCCTGGGTGGTACTACTACCTCTCACTTAGAGGCTCATTTACTCTCCCCCTTTGCAGTAAGACAACCTAGACACAAGTTACATTACACACTCATCAGGCATTCTCACCTTACTTTTTGAAGATACCAGAAAAGCACTCTCATGTGCTAAACATTAAGAGCTAAGGAAAATCTCTAAGTAAATTGCAATCAGGTCATCGTGCCAGATGGGACTCCTACACCAAACGATGTGAGGTCTAGTTGAGACTTCATAACGAGGAGATCCCCTGAATGTTGGCGGATTCAACACCGTCAACAGGTTGTACATTTATTTTTCATTTGGAGTTTGACCTCAAAAATTATCTTTCAAGAAACCTAATACAAAAATGGTTATGGTATTTGTTCTCTTGTATTAGATTTTGGTATTTGATTTTGATTATCATGTAGTTGACATTCCTTCAATCTGCATGGACCACTAGTTCTTTTTCTTCCATAATGTTAAATATATTTTTTCCTTCACATTGCAATGGAAAAGAGGAGAAATGAGTTACAAGAATCAAGGAGGAAGAAGCAGGAAGAGAAAGAAGGACATAAACTAGAGTAAATACAAGAACATGACTGCATGCAAATAGAGGAACAGGAAAGGAAAGAAAGAGAATATATGCAAAAATAAGAAGAGATAAGAAAGAAAGAAGAAGAAGAAACTAGAAAGAAGGAAGAAGAACAAGCTAAAAGGAAACATCAAGATGAAATATGGAAAAGGTGAATTCAAGAGGAAGAGTGGAAAAAATATTTTGAGGAAGAAGAGAAACATAAGAAATTAGAGGATGAAGTAAGCAAGCAGAAGCAGTATTAGGAGTTTCTTAGAGAAATAGAGGAGCAAATATAGGCCTAAGACATGGAGGTTGAAAGAGAAGAGGATAACCAAGAGGTTGATATTGTGTCTATTATTGAACAGACCAACGATCAGCCTTCACCTCCCCTTACTGGCGGCCATATCCCATTTATTGAAATGGAAATATCTTCTCCATATGATGATATGGTCATGGATATTTCCAATGTTACCTTTGATATGTTAGAGAATACAATAGTGCAAGAAAGGCAGAAGTATTTTCCTAATGACTTGGTTCATCCTATTTCTATCCACACGGAGAGGATAATTGTGCCCAATACCAAGAAGAATATGAGAACAATCACAACAATAATTGCAACCTTTACAAAAGAAATAAAAGTAAACATTGATTCGTTGATGGAAGAAAATAAGCAATTGGAAAAGGATCTAGCTTCTACAAGGAAATAGATTAGTCATCTCCTCGCTGAGAATCAAAGGTTGTCTTTTGTTGATTATAACTTGAGGGAACTAAGGAAACAATATTTGAGGAAATCCAATCCTTGGGAGACACTATGAGATAAGTACATGAGGAAATGATAACTCCTAATAATGTGGTAGCGCTCTTGCATGCAATGAAGAAGCTATTACAAGAAAATATCAAAATTCTAAAGATAGTTTATGCCACCATTGATGCGATCTAGGAATGGAGCACTAAGTACAAAAATGCACCATCAGAGTTGGCCGAGAAAACAAGGCAGGAAGTAGAATTGGAAAGGGTCGAGGTCAGAATGCTTGTACGTGGAAATAAATAGCTCAACACTTATGTGGGAAACATCATAACTACCTATTCACAACTATATCATAGTTTGGACTCCTTGGTAAGAGTGAAAAATATTCCTTTTGTTTGAGCATTTACAGAAACTAAGAGCATAATGTTTTTCAAGCGATAAATTGAAGAATTCTTGAACAATCTGGCGCAGATGTCCAACAAAGAAGATTTAGAGATTACGAGGCAGAACATTTAACAATTTGTATTTGAGCCTACCAAGTTAAATATTAATTTGTTCTTATTATGGAATAATGTTCAGATTGGTTCCAAAACTATCTATCTGGATGCAATGGAGGTAAGAGTCATACATAAGGCAGATCTTCCATCAAGTTTTCAGTACATGGCAACACAATACAAGGCTCGGTACCACTATGTTACATTGGAGCTACAAGTAGAAGTTGTTAAGCTAGAGTTTCCTTATAGTCAAGCATAATGTAGAAAGTTTTGTCTTATTATACAACAAATGAGGTGACCTTTCACCTCCTCTTGTAAATGAACCCTCATAACTCAATCAAAGGGCTTGGAACTTGAGATTGGTAGCCTAGTGTCATATCATCGTATTGTATACTTAGAACTTTCACTTAATTATCAGAAGCTCTCAGAGCTAACACACTTGCATGTATGTTTCATGGATGTTGTATGACTATTATTTAAATATTTATGGTATATGTTATTTCATTTATGATAAGATCAATGAACTATTTCATTAGCTTTAATATATATCTTGTTGAATGTGTGTAGTACTTTCTTTCATGACCGTTATTATCTTGTGAATTAATTTACAAGTTATTCAACGATTTTTTCATGTGTGTGTGTCTCTCTTTTAGGATAGTATTACTATTTTTCTTATGGAGGCTCACTCTCTTTCCCTATGTTTTAAGGAACCTATTATGCATTACAATTTATATCCCACAATGTTTACTCATTGTCACCAATTGTAGCCAAGGCACATATTTAAGATCACCATTATGGAAACCGTCCATATTCCTAGTTGGGGCTCCTACTACAAATAGTGTGAGGTCTAATTGGGACTTCATATTTTGGAGACCCCCTTCCCTGTTGTCACCATCAAGCACCATCAATGGGATTTTGGCACTATAAGGAGGCTCAGATGACAAGCTAAGCCCGTGAAGTCAAGTTCCAATTTTCATCTTGAATGGCTTCCTCCCAAATCATAACCCCGAGATGTCTTTCTAAGACTACAAATTTGAAATTTCCCACACAAATAATTCATAACTTGTCAAGTTTAAAGTTTAATAGCGAGGGTGAAATAACCATTTTTTAGCACACAGTTCACTTTCTTGATTTTTGTGATTCCTTTGAAGTTAATCATGAGTATGCTAGTTGTGTTAAATAATGGTGTTATGCATTGTCAACTACTTCAATCCATTACTTCAAACAACTTGTCATGGAGCTCCACCAAGATTTTGACAAGTATGATTATCAAAGAGTATATAACAAGATTATTCCTATGAGAATGAGATCTAATGAATATTTGGAATATTTTATTGATCACTTTCTTCATTTTTGTTATGATTTTTCTTAGGAAAATGGGATTTTATGAATTAAAATTTTCAATATCTAGAGAAAATTTATTTGGAACCTCATAAATTTGAATCTCTTACAAATATTCTAGCTTTTCTTGGTCATCAAACACTTAAAGTCTCAAAGGAAGAATCTAATATTTCTTGTGACTCTTCCCCTTCTTTCATTTCTTTATCAAATGAATTAGTACCATATCCCAATGTTGAAGTTGGAAAACACGGAGCTCAGATAGTTGATTCAGTCCCATGTCCATCTTCCCCTCATAATCAAAATTTGAATGCATGCTTAAATATTGAATCTGATTTGATAAATGATATCGTCATTTGAAGATAAACTTCTTGTATTCCACCAACAATCTATCATGACCCTCTTTGCCTTGATTCACCCAATCAACCTGTTTCATAAGTTTCTTTTGAACCTTATGGTGATCAAGTACCAAATGATGGTGTTATTCAAGGACAAGAGACTCATGATATATCTTATGATTATTATGTGTGTACCTTAGATTGTGAACGAGTGTCGGGTGTGTTTTATATTCTTTCCATGACTACACCACGCACAGAGCTACCTATGGTTTTGTGCATGGTTTTTGCACATGGTTTTGGGCATGATGGTTTTCTGTTTATGGTATTTTGTAGATCTGTTCAAGGTAACTATGGTTATGTTTTAATCCAGGGTTAATGAATTTGAGTTTATTGATTATTCAGCATGTATATATATGTATTGTAACATTGAAAGGAACATAATGAAAAATTAATCTGGTAGTCTCGGTTTTGGGATCCAGGGGAAAATATTTGTGTATATTTGTTTTATTTTTTATGCTCTCGCCATTTTTTATTTTATGTTTTTAGAATTCTTATGCAGGTAATTTATGTACGGGGTTAAAACCTACATTTGGTATTAGAGTTGTTTTGTCTTAAAGGGGACACCTTTGTTGTTGAGTGGTTTTCCTCGGGCTTGTGGTAGACCCTGTTTAGTGGGAGATCTACGAGATTGATTCTTGTGGTGAAAGAAGATGGTGAGCAGTGGAAAGATAGAGATCAAGAAATTTGATGGTGAGAGTTTTGAGTTGTGGAAACTCAATATGGAGGATCGGATAGTGGATAAAGATTAGTGGATCACCATAGATCCAAGTAAAAAACCAACAACAATGTCAGCTAAAGACTGGGCGAAGTTGAATCGGAAGGCAAAGAGCACAATACAATTGTGTGTCTCAGATTCATTATTGTTGAATGTATCAGGGGAATTTTCGATGAAGGCTTTGTGGGACAAGTTAGGGACTTTGTACCAATCTAAGTCTCTGGTCAATAAACTGTTCCTATGGAAAAAGTTGTATAACCTGAGGATGAAAGATGGAGACTTAGTGACAGAGAATCTGAATGCATTTAATACTGTGGTAAGCCAATTATTATTTGTTGATATTAAAATTTCAGATGAAGATAAGTGCATCAGTTTGTTGTGTTCTCCACCAGATTCGTGGGATAGGTTGGTTGTTGCAATAGGTAGCAATGCAACTGCCTTGCAGTTTGATGAAATAGTCTCATCATTACTGTTAGAGGAGATAAGACAGAAAAATATGGAGGGCCAAAATGGTGATGCCTTGTCTGTACGAGGACGGCCCTAGAACAGAAACAAAAATAAGTCCTTGAGTGGGAGATCTAAATCTCCAGGAAAACCTATAAAGGTGTGCTAGAAATGCAGAAAGGAAGGGCACTTCAAAAGGGACTGTAAATCTAAAGCTCTTGAGAAAGGAAAAGGTTTCGATGATTCTTTGTCTGCAAAGGAGAAAACCACCTCAAATGAAGGTGGGGATGTGTACTTGGCTTCTTCTTCAAGTACACATGTATCTCATGAGGCATGGTTGATTGACTCAAATGCATCCTTTCACTTCACTCCCCATAGAGAGTGGTTCTACAAGTATGAGAAATATGATGGTGGTGATGTCTTCTTAGGGGATGACAGGAAGGCTAGAATCATTGGTCGCAGAAAATTTAAGTTAAATTTGCAAGGTGGAAGGATTATAACACTTCTGGGTGTTATGCATATTCCTGCATTAGACAGAAATCTGATTTTTATAAGTAAGCTGGATGATGCAGGTGTAAAAATAGTGTTCGAGAAAGATACTTGCAAGATGAGATGGGGGGCACTAGCATTGATGTAGGGAGTTCAAATTGGAACTCTGTACAAGCCTCAAGGTATCCTTGTTATTAATGGGTGCAACAGTTTTGTGATTCTTGAAAGTGGAGCAGAAAATCTAGTGGTCTCTAGAGAAAAGACCGTGCTATGGCATCAAAGGTTTGGACATATTGGAGAGAAGGGCCTTCGAATACTTCGTGGTAATGGTATGGTAGAAGGTATGTCCAATTTCTCTTTGGATTTTTATTTTTGTGAAAATTGTGTATATGGGAAGCAGAATCGGGTGAGTTTCCCCTCTAGTGCTAAGAGGATGAAACAGATATTAGAGCTTGTGCACATAATGTGTTTGGACCTGCGTTGGTTCCATCACTGTGTAAGTCTATGTACTATGTATCATTTATAAAATGACTTCTCAAGGAATACATGGATATATTTCCTCGGGAAGAAATATGAAGTCTTTGACAGGTTTAAAGAATTTAAGGCTTTGGTGGAAAACCAAACAGAGAAGAAGATAAAGGTGTTGAGGATAGGCAACAATCGATAGTGTTGCAAGAAGGAATTTGAAGAGTTTTGTAAGAAGTGTGGTATAGCACGGCAAAAGACTACTCCATACACACCTCAAAAAAATGGAGTTGTAGAAAGAATGAACAAGACGTTGATGGAAAAGGAAAGAAGCATGCTCAGTGGTGTCGAGTTAGCACATGAATTCTTGGCAGAGGCGATGGAGATTGCATGTTACCTAGTAAATATATCACCTTCATCAACGTTGGAGCTTAAGACTCCATAAGAGGTATGGACTGGTAAGAAACCTTCTCTTTCACATTTGAGGGTATTTGGATGTGATGCATATGTACATGTTCCAAAGGTGAAAAGAAAAAATTTGGATAGTAAATTTGAAAGGTGCATCTTCATTGGGTATAAGGATGGTTTAAAAGGTTATAAGCTTTGGAACCTAGAAACAAGGAAGGTTGTGTACAGTCGAGATGTGGTGTTTAGAGAGGTGAAATATGTTATTAAACATGAATTTCTACCAAAGGAATCTGAGAAGCTAGAGTTTGAGCTAAAAGAGGAAGAATCATACTCTACAATAGAAGAGGAATAAGAATATGAAGAGCCACAAACTCCAATTGTGAGAAGATCAGTTCGAGAAAGAAGGCAGCCAAAAAGGTATATTCCATCTACTTTCTGTTCAAATTTTTCTTTATCTATTACTGATGACGATCCCAGAACTGTGAGGGAAGCAGTAGATTCAGAGGATGGAAAACTCTGGAAAGAGGCCATGGTTGATGAAATGGCATCTTTACACAAAAATGAGGCTTGGGATCTAGTGGACTTGTTGGCTGGAAGGAAACCCATTGGTAGCAAATGGATGTTTAAGAAGATGAACAATGGAGAAGGCAAGGTGGAGATATACAAAGCTCGGTTGGTAGCAAAAGGTTATTCACAGGTGTCGAGAATTGATTTTGGTGATATTTTTTCTCCTATTTCCAAGGTAACTTCTATTAGATTACTTTTATATGTTGATGTTGCTTTTGATTTTGAGGTAGAACATATGTATGTGAAGACAACATTTCTTCATGGGGATCTAGAAGAAGAGATCTACATGAAGCAACTTGAATGCTTTGCAGTGAAGGGTAAGAAAGAACTGGTATGCAAGTTAAAAAATCCTATGTATGGGTTAAAACATTCACCAAGGATATGGTATAAGAATTTTGATGCATTTATATGGGGACTCGGCTTCACCAAAAGAAAATAAAATCACTGTGTGTATTTTAAATTAATTGGTGACCATGTTATTTATTTGGTCTTGTATGTGGATAATATGTTCCTAGTTGGAAATGACAAAGAAAATATCAAGGATTTGAAGACCCAATTGTCCTCCAAATTTGACATGAAATATCTTGGTGTTGCAAACTATATTTTGGACATGAAAATTAAATGGGATTGAGCAAAGAGGAAGCTTTGGTTAAACCAGAGGAAGTATGTCGAGACAATACTACAGAAGTTTAATATGCAAGATAGTAAAATTGTGAAGGTTCCTATTCATGTAGGTGTAAAGTTATTTGCTGAACAATGTCCCAAGACACAAGAAGAGGAAGAGGACATGTCCCGTCTTCCATATGCAAGTGAAATTGGTAGCCTAATGTATGCAATGGTCTGTACTAGACCATACATTCCACATGTAGTGGGAGTATTGAGCAGGTTTATGTTAAACCAGGGAAGGAGAATTGGACAACAGTGAAGCAGGTTTTCTGGTATTTGCGTGACACTAGTGATTATGGTTTGTGCTACCAAGGAAGACCAGGATTGGATAAATTTTTGGACATTCATGGCTTTTTTGGTGGAGACTGGGTTAGAGATCTGGGTTAGAGAAGATCTACAAGTGGGTATGTGTTTAACCTATTTGGAGGTGTAGTTTGTTGGATGAGTAAGAGACAGTCTGTAGTGGCACTTTCAACTAAAAATGCAAAATACATGGCAACCACTCGTGCAAGCAAGGAAGTAGTTTGGTTACAGATATTGTGTTCAAGTATGGGGTTAGTACAGTGATCTATAAGGATAGATTGTGACAACCAAAGTGCAATTTTCTTCGGAAAAAACCTTGCTTATCATTCAAAGACAAAGCACATTGATGTTTAGTATCACTTTGTGAGGGATATGGTTGACGACAAAAAGGTGTTGCTAGTAAAGGTGGACACTTTGAATAATACTGCAGATGCATTGACAAAGTATGTGAGCACTGAGAAGTTCTCTTGGTGTAGAGAAACAATGGGAGTTGTAAGGTTGGACCAATGACTAAGATCTCTTGTGGCCCCCTATGGAAAGAAAAAAACAAGTGGGAGAATGTTAGGTGTGCGTTATATTCTTTCCACAACTACCCCATGCGCAGGGGGTGTCACAATGCGGTTAGGGAAGAACCCCCTCTATGTTGCACGGGGTGCAATAGGGGGGTCACAGGGGGTACGGCTGGCCCCTTTGTACAAGGTCCGGGACGGTGCCCTGAGAATTTTTTTTTGCACCCTATATTAGGTGGGAAGACCTACCTATGGTTTTGTACATGGTTTTCACACATGGTTTTGGGCATGATGGTTTTCTGTCCATGGTATTTTGTAGATCCGGTCAAGGGAACTACGGTTATGTTCTAATCCAGGGTTAATGGATTGGGGTTTATGGATGCTTCGACATTTATATATATATGTATTGTAAGAAAGGAAAATAATGAAAAATCAATCTAGTAGTCTCAGTTTTGGGATCTAGGGGAAAATCTTTGTGTATATACGTTTTATGTTTTATGCTCTCGCCATTGTTTATTTTATGTTTTTAGAATTTGTATGCAGGTAATTTTTGTACAAGTTTAAAACCTGCAACAAGAATCCGCCATTATAGATGATTTCAAATTTGATCATTATTCCCCCTCTTCACCATTAACGCACCATTCATCATCTCCTAATATGTTTAATGAATCTGCTACATCATTTTTTTCTTTAAATGATTCTAGTTTTCATATGTATTTTTGGTTTTGAATATAGTTAGGGATGGTTTGGTGTTGACTTTCAATTGAAAGAAGAAATGGTGGAATCCATTTTTAACCATTTGTTTCATTCCTCATCCTTAATATGATAAGAAGTAGATTTTGTAACTCCCTGTACTCAAGTCAAACCTTCATTTAATTCATCCGACCATGAAAAGTCCCTGGATTTTAATGAGAAATATGATCTAGCTAGTGGAATTCTTAATGTGTTCATCGATACATTGAGTGATGATTTTACATCTTCATCCATTGATCTTTCCAAGCCACCAATGTTTTATGTTTCACATTTTTATAGTTTGGAAACCTGTCAAGAAGTCAAGGCAATTCAACCTTTGATGATTGTTATGACAAGATCTCATGATCTTGGTAAGATTTCCAAACAGGATCAGATCTGGAAAATATTCATGACTTGACTGAACATATTGAAAATGTATCTCTCCTTCATTATCGAGATTCTTCACCTCCATATTTTATAAATCATGACTCGATTGCCAAATGGCTAGTAGAATCTTACATGGCGAGCTCTTTTGCTAGTAAAAAGGATTCGATATTTCTTCATGTTTGGAAAAATTGAAAGTATAAATGAATGTACTTCCATGAGAAGATGGCAAGATATGTGTGACCATCAAGACACAACAACACGTTGTTTAACACAAGCTTTCTTATTATATTTTTTTGTTAATGTTTATAGGCTTCAAGTCTTGGAGCAAGCTTTATCAATCTATTTTTTCTTTGTTATACTTTGATTTATATTATTCCTTACTGCTCCATCCTTCACCTTCATAGGTCAAGAATTTGTTTGATGGTTACATTGGAAATTTCACTTTACGTAATCCTCACCTTTCCTTTGTTAGTTTAGGAGTATGTTTATTGTAGTTTTCTTTTGCATTATTTTTATCGTTGTTTCCTTCATTTGCTTTTATTTTGCACCTTTTATTGGAGTTTGTTTATGGTAAGTTATGTGAAAGCCATGTTTATTGGCCCTAAATAAATGTGGCAAAGTTCAAGAGGAAAATGTAAAACTATCAAAACTTGGTTAATTATTTATCCCCTTGTTTGTTTGGGCCTTATATCCTTAACAATCCATGATGTCTGAATGGAAAATACAATCCATTCGCACAAAAATCTTTGAGAAAAATCATGATACCCATATATATTTAGGATCTTATTTCCTTGATATATATATAAAATTATCTGAAGGGGACAACCTCTTCTACTCTTAATAATGCAGGATCCCTCTTCCACCTTGGCGATATAAACACTAAAAAAAAAATCTAATAAGTATATTGAAAATAAAATAAGGGGTGGAAGAAGAGAAAGGCTTCCTATGCAGGGAGGTGAAGCAAGTAACTTTTTCGAGGTACTGAACAGGCTCATTGACAACTAAGCAATTATTGTGTTCCTGTAGTGACTCCATTGGTGTACTGAACAAGCCTGTGGCAGTAGAGAAACATCGAAGATGCAACTAAAAATCCAACCTTTTCAAACTTGCAACAATATTACCCTTATCCTTGATTGAAACAATTATGATATGATAAGATTTGTTAATGTGTTTAGCTAATAAAATGGATAGAAGAGACTACATCTATAATCAAGATAAATGGGGAAACCAAGTTAATCCACACGGTGAATCAATACCTCTTAAAGGACTAGAATTGACCAATAAAGTTAGACCCAAACAAATAAGTTGGAGTTCTTCCAATGCATCACCACGTGTTGTAGCTGCTACAAACCCTCTCCAAAATTTGTCACAGCTTTGGTTTTGGAGCCTCCATTTTACCATAAGAACTATTGTTTCAACTTGAGTTAAGTTTTCTTCTCGTTTTACTAGGTGTCATAACGACTCATTCTCTCAGTTAAGCTTGTGATGTCTTAACTATGCTTTCCTTTGAATAGTTATTAGGCACTCCTTGATGATAGTCATTCCTTAACGATAGTAGTTGCATAAATTCTAAAGATTGAAAAATAAGCTAAGTCTTGCCTTGATGACACTAACTGCATGCCTTGCTTTGAGGGATTGTACGATCCTATATCATAGTGAATTGCACAACTCCTTATCGGAGTGGACATTGTAACCTTGTGTAGCCCCTAGTGACAATGAATTGCGCAATCCTTTGAGACAACCAACTACACAATCTCCTGAGCCAGTGAAATGCATAGTTCTCGAAGTAAGCTAACTACGTAATTCCTGAAGCAAGCCAACTCCGCATTATAGGAAGTGTGCACTTCTCGAGGACAACCATGTGGACTTCTAATTAGCAATGTGGCATGTGTTTCTAAATTGATTACCTAAAATATGTTTGTCAACTAAGAATATCCCCTTTACTTTAGGCATGCGCATCTGAAACCTTAACCATGATCCCATGAATGCTCATCTAAATAAGAAATCCATCCTAAATTTCATTCTCACACTTACCTTTGGAGTTTTCTGGTTAAGTTTCTCAACTCTTACTTTTTGCCACTTTTTCTTTGGCTTTTCTTGCTTTTTCTTTCTCAAGTGTATTTTTGTCTTTATTTTCTTATAACAAGTTCCATTTTAACAATTATTAGCTTTTGCAACTATTGTTTCAATCTTTCACTTCTTTTCTAGTGTTCCTTCACATTCCTTGTCTTTTTTCCTACCAATAATTATTGTTGTTAGGTGTATTTATGCATGCATGTCCTCTTCCTTTCATTATCTTTATTGCTCATTGAAAGTGACTTGTTTGGATGAATCTTTGGCTTATCCACATCCTTCCCCACTTTAGTCAACATATCTCGAGACTTTCCCTCCATCGAAGAAAACTACGCATATCTTGGAGCTTCCTTCCCTCCTCAACTGCACATTGTGCAATCTCAACCAGTAGAGGCTCCCCCTTTCCTTATATAACTGCACACTGCATAATCCCAAGGCGCACATTGCACAATCACAAGAAACAGTGAGGCCTTCATCTCCTCTACAACTTCACAGTGTGTAATACAATTCCTCTCTCCAACATCAGCTACAAATTCTGCAGTCTCAATCCTCAGTTAGTTTCCCTTGCTATCAAGAACTGCACTATCCTTCCTTAGATGCTACACAATGCACATCCCCAGTGACTAGTGAGGTCACCATGTGTTCCTTGTGACCAGCATTGTCAAATACCTCTTCTTATTGGTTTTCTTATGCTTGTGATTGATTGTTTAAGTAGCTAATCTATCGCGGAACTAAATTGTTACCAGCATAAGTGCATCTTTTCCACCAGGTACTACAGATCCAGGACACATCAGCCTCTCATAATCTACTAACACCATGCCTCCGAAGAAAGGATCATAAAATAAGGTCATTGAAAGCAATATTGATGATGCCATGGAAAGTATCTCGATAGGAGTGCCTATCTTGTCAAACACCCAATGCTTTATCAACAAATATTCCAATGTCACATAGCTCACCATCAAAGGTGTATTCAATCTGAGAGGAGTTCGCATAAGATCTGGAAGATAGGGAATTCTATGAGAACATCAAGTGATCAAGGTCCCACAAAGTTTCCTGTAGATATCTTATGTTACCTTATGTCGATGCCATCAAATGGGTACTGCAAGGTATAGATACTAATAACATGGTGCTCAACATTGTTAGTGGGTTGCAACTTGTCTCATGCCATCTGCATGACTTTGACTCATATTACAACTTACCCAAGCCTGAGAAACACTTGGATTCCTAGTTTTATGCAACTTGGAGTTATTTCAACACTAGAGAAATGATCAAGTAATGGTGGTAGGAACCAACAAAGTTTTTCCAGAAGCCTGATAGTACCTACAAGGTCAAGTCTCTTAGAACAGTTTACCAGTACTTGATGGCTATGTTTTGCGGGATCTATGGACAAAAGAATATTGAATCCTTCAACAAAGGTTGGATATTCATGCTTATCCTCTTGTCACATAAGGGAAGTATTCAATTGGGAAAATTTGTTATTCGAACAACTGAATGTTAATTTAAACAAGGTGTTATAACCACCTCAGGGAAAGGAACCACAATTTTACATGTTTTCCTACCTACTTGATGGTATTTGTGCTCACCATGAATTCCTAGGTCTAAAATGGATGTGGACTCCAAGAGAGCTCCCTATCAATTTGTATTACAGAGTGTTTTCATTGTACAACTATAGAGGAGTGTATGATATGTAGAAATTATGGTGTAGATTTGCAACTACTCGTGAATTTTTAATCAAAATCACAAGACACAAACCTACTCTACTGCTATGTGGAAGTTAATTCACATTTTAGAACAAAAATCTCAAACATGCAATAAGAAATCACACACATGAAAATAGTACTTTTCATGGGGAAAATAAATTGCTAAAAATCCCAATGCCTGTTTGCATTAATATGATGATTAGAAGTGTATTACAATTTATTTTCTCAACTGAGCACAACCTGTGAGTGCATAACCTATCTCTTTGCTCACTGAGAAGCTCGGACCCAGACTTAGTCAAATTTTGCCTCTACTTGAGCCCCTATTTTCTTGCATAATTCTTGAGGAAATATGCTCCCGTTAAATAGGAATTTCCTCCAAAATGCTTGTCCAATTCATCAGGGTTGATCACTTGACCTCATGCAACATTTGTACACTCAACTAGTTTACAATTGCCTTGGAAACTCCACCACAACTAGGAAACTCATATTATTTGCATGCATGAGCTAATTATTAGTTGATTGATCAGTTAACTAGATGATATCTAAGTTAGACTGATGTCCCACTACTTAACTAACCACCAACTAGTTTTATTAACAGTTAGAACTAGTTTATTTGATTATAACTGAAATTAACTCAACCTAGGATCCTAAAATTTAGGAATAACTACATAAAACTGAACTTCATGCCCTTACTCAAATTAACTGAGATAGACTCCTTTTTTTTAGGAATCAACACAAGCAAAATGAAATTCAACTCATTAACTCGAATTGAGTGTTCTTAATTGAGTGACAAGAGCCATGCCACCTCAATTAACTCCTCCAAGTTGTCTATTGATGTGGAATTTTGAATTTCCTCAATTTGATTAAGGAAAAATAGAAAAGTGATACTTTCTTGCTGCATTTTCAACACTCCCTATCAAAAATAAAGGGATTATCAAACACCCCTATCCTGCAGTTGTGGAATGTACTGCATGCAACACATCTCACTGTTGTTGTTGCTACTGTAACAACTGCAACTGAGAAGCATAAAAAAAAAAAAAAATTTGAATCAACTATGTCTACAACTGTCTACTGTGAAAATAGTGTTGTTGCTGACTCTACTACTGAGCCTCTTGCTCTGCTGTTAAAACTCCTATGCACTCCTCGGTATCTGATTAACACTTATCCTCCTACTATTGAATATTGTGGGACCGCATAGAAAGGTAATGATCCATGAGGAGAATGCCTTAATGGACCCTGGCCAAATTTCTACAACTCTTGCACTAAGGATCTATATGGCTCTACCTCACTCCTAGAGGTATAGCTGCATATGATCCTTCTCTCCACTTGGCCCGAACTGTCCCCTTAGTGGAGGTCTTTTCTTTAGTGGATGTCTCCACACTTTCTCCTCTTTGCCTCTCCATTTGTGGCTGCTCCACAACTTCCTGAGGCTTCTTCTGAGGCTGCATGTTGAGAGGTCTCACTTGCTCCCTCTCAACTACCATATCTCTATTATTTGCCTTGCTCTTCAAGTTTGTTCATGCATATTCTACCTTAAGTGCATACAGGTTCTGGAATCGAATCCTAAACTGCTTCACTTGTTGCATGGCTATGTGTCTCAAGAATGTCTTTCCTTTTTTGAAGATCACATCATAACCACAGTCTTCCAAAATTGCAATAGAGATGATATTTTTCTTTAGGCCTAGAATGAACATGACATCCTTGAGTCTAAGAGGGGATCCCAAATCCCTCTGAAAGATGGCTATGTTGATCCCAGTCACGTTGTACCCTAAGTTTTCTCCAAACTAAATATTTATTTGGATATCTTTCTCCTCCAGGTCACTGAAAAATTCTCTACTCCCAGTCATGTGGAACAAGGAACCTGAATCCAAGTACCACACACTCTCCATCACAATGCTAACCATGCATGTGATAAGCGTGAAATCTAGCTCAACCTGTGAAGCCAAAGTTTCACCTACTACTGCTACTACAGACTCCTTCTTGCTAGACCTTTTGTGTGGACTCCTTCTTCTTTCCCTCTTGGTTGGATTCAACCTCACCTTGGGACTTATTTCCCTTCATCTTAATTCCTTTGATGACTAGATCAAATTCCTTTTTCTCTTCTTTGGATGAGGGCCCATCTCTCGTATTCTCCCTTATTTCCTCTTGTACCAAATTGGACCGTAACCACTCCCAATTTGGTAGTTTCTCCCTCCCATTTGTTGAATCTTGATAGTTATGCCAACCCTTGGGAAGGCCCAAAATGGATAGGCTTACCAATTCATATTTAGGGACAGTAACACCATTCCTACCCAGTTCATCATGACATTGTGTGAACATGCTCAGATACTGCGAAATAGTGTCATTCTTTTGCATCTTGATACTTCGAAGTTTATATTTGGGTTCTAGCTTCATGTGGTCGCTATTGTTCTTGAACAATTCTATTACTGCTTTCCACATTGCAAATGAAGTTTCTTTTCCATGGAGATTTGAGATAATGTGATCCTATACTCCCTCCAAGTTTATTATCCTCGCCTTGGCTACATATTTCTTCCACTGAGCAAGGTTCTAGGAATCATATGCTTGTGGTTTTGCAAAATCTGTCTTGATGTATTCTAGCAAGCCATTGACATATAATACCACCTCAATGTGATCCTTCCATGCAACAAACTTAGAGGTTCCTTCCAAGGGATACTCTACCCTTAGTCCATTGAAGGCCATCTTCTCATCTCTAAAGAAATCCTACTGCACTAAACTCTAAATTCAAACCTCCTAAGAAACAATTTCAAAATTCCTACTCTAATACCATGTAGAAATTTTGGTGTATATTTGCAATTTCTCATGAAGTTTTAATTAAAATCACAAGACACAAACCTACTCTACATCTCTACGAATGTTAATTCACAATTTATAACAAATATCTCAGACATGCAATCAGAAATCACACACATGCAAAATGTATTTTTCTCGGGGAAAGAAAACTACTTAAAACCCCAATGCTTTCTTGCATTAAACTTATGAATAAAGATGTATTACAATTTGTTTTCTCAGTTGAGCACAACTTGCAAGTGCATAACCTATCCCTCTACTCATTTAGAAGCTCTGACCCCTATTTATCAAAATTTTCCTCTGCTTGAGTCCCTATTTGCTTGCACAATTACTGAGTAAATAAGCCCCTATTAATTAGGAATTTCCTCCAAAATGCTTGACAATTCCTCAGGGTTGATAACCTGACCTCATACAATGCCTGTACACTCAACTAGTTTACAACTGATGGTTAACTGCCTTGGAAACTCCACCGTAATTGGTAAACTCGTATTATTTGCATGCATGATCTAATTATTAGCTTATTTATTAATTAACTAGATGATCTCTGAGTTAGACTGATGTCCCACTACTTAACTAACCACCAACTAGTTATATTAACAATTAGAACTAGTTTAATTGATTACAAATGAAATTAACTCAACCTAGGCTCCTAACATTTCAGAATCACTACATACAACTGAAATTCATGCCCTTAACTCAAATTAACTGAGCTAGAATCCTATTTTTTAGGAATCAACACATCCAAATTTAACTTCAACTCATTAACTCAAATTGAGTGTTCTTAACTGAGTGACAAGAGCCATGTCACCTTAGTTAACTCTTCCAAGTTGTCTGCTAATGTGGAATTTCAAATTCCCTAATTTGATTATAAGGAAAAATCAAAATTGAGACTTTCTTGCTGCATTTTCAACATGATAAACTTGTTGGGCACTTCTTCATGGTTTTATATCTTATGATCTTTGAGGAAGAAGCTTTTTGCATGTCTTGTGAGGCTAGGAGAGTAGTTGTGGAGATAGTAAATTGGTTTTCCTCCCCTCACGGCACATACCTTAGAGTGTTTGGTTCTTAGAAACCTCCATCTATTTTTCCATGGTATATGACAAATAAAATGGTCATCCAGGAGGTTGGTTATCATCTTAGCACATGTCTATCTTAGTTTTCATAGAAGAAGAAGAAGGCACCTCGACCTTCCTTTCCTCTACAAGTGAGATCCTATGAGCTCAAGAGCTTAAAGGCTGCAGAAGCAGAAGATGAGGATCATATCATCCTTAAGTTTGGTGAGATGAGCTTCCACAGATATGATCCTTGAGGAGTGTGTAAAATACATTGTGTTAAGTTGTAGTTTTCCTAGCCTTATGAGTCTTATTTCTAGGAGGAAGAAAATATAAAGAATTGTTACAATGCCTCTCGAGCACAAGCACCAGGAAATGAGGCAGGCCTTTCTAATGCAGTTCATGAGTAGGATATTGTCTAGGAAGAGAATCAACAAGAAGTTCCCACATTGGTTAGAATTTCCAAGTATAAGAGGAAAGTTGTGCATAATCTTAGAGTGGAAAGCAGCCGCAAGTACAAAGCAGATCCCATTATTATTAGAGCGATAATTGAAATAGAAAAGAGGAGAAAGGAGTTAGAATAATCAAGGAAAAATAAGCAGGAATAATAAGAGAGATAGGGGTAGGAATAGAGACAAAAAGAGGAATGGATGCAAATAAAAGAATAGGAAAGGAAACAAAGAGAAGATATGCAAAAACAAGAAGAGTTAAGAAAGAAAGAAGAAGAAGAATCCAAAAGGAAACATCAGGATGAAATATGGGAAAGAAAAAGTGAAGAGGAAGAACAACATAAATATTTTGAGGAAGAAGAGAAACATAATAAATCAAAGGATGAAGCAAGAAAATAGAAGCATGATGACGGTTTTGTTAGAGAAATATAGGAGCAAATATAGGCCCAAGATATGGAGATTGAATGAGAAGAGGATAACCAAGTGGTTATTATTGTGCTTATTGTAGAATAGACCAAAAATCAGCCTTCACCTCCCCTTATTGGTGGCCACATTCAATTTAGTGAAATGGAATATCTCCTCCATATGATGATATGGTCATGGATATTTCCAACCTTACCTTTGATCAATTAAAGAACATAATAGTGCAAGAAAGGAAAAAGTATTTTCTTAACAACTTGGTTCATCTCATTTCTATCCACACACAGAGGATAATTCCGTGCATTACCAAGAAGAATCTACGAATAATCGCAACAAAAAATGAAGCCTTTGCATAGGAAACAAAAGCAAACATTAATTCTTGATGGAAGAAAATAAGTAATTGGCAAAGGATCCAACTTCTGTTAGGCAACAAATCGATCATCTCATCACTAAGAACCAAAGGTTGTCTTCCACTAATTCTAACTTGAGGGAGCTACGAGAAAAAATCTTTGACGAAATCCAATCCTTGGAGACACTATGAGACAGTTGTATGAGGAAATGATCACCCGTCATAAGGCAGTAGTGCCCTTGCATGCAATGCATAAGTGATCGTGAGAAAACGTCAATTTCTGAGGATAGTTTATGCAACCATTGATGTGATCCAGGAATGGGGCACTAACTACATAAATGCACCATCACAGTTGGCTAGAAAAATAAGGTAGGAAGCAAAATTGGAAATGATTGAGATCAGAATGCTTGTATAAGGAAAAAAATAACTCAACACTTATGTGGCCAACATCATAACTTCTTATTCTTGATTGTATCATAGTTTGGACTCCTTGATAAGATTCCAAAAGATTCCTTATGTTGTATCATTTGTGGAAATTAAGGGAAAAATGTTTCTAGGAAAGAAATTGAAAATTCTTAAATAATCTAAGGCATATATCCAACAAAAAATATTTAGAGATTACGAGACTGAAAATTCAACAATTTGTAATTGAACCTGCCAAGTTAAATATGAATTGGTTCTTATCATGGAATAATGTTCAGACTAGTTCCAAAACTATCTATCTGGATGCAATGGAGGAAAGAGTTGGACATAAGCTAGATCTTCCATCAAATTTTGAGGGCACAACAGAAAAATACAAGGCTTGGTACCACTATGTTACATCAGAGCTACAAGTAGAAGTTGTCGAGATGGAATTTCCTCAAACTTAAGCATAATGTATAAAGTTTTGTCCTATTAGGCTCTAGCCACATTTTTTCTTATATGGTTTTGTATTTAGATAATAATAAGAAATGTAAATATAGGTGGAAGTTCAAGAGGAACTATTAGCTAGAATAAAAAAAAAAAAATCTCAATAGTCATGAGGAAGCTCAAAGGTCGTAAGAGGACGCTAAAGGTCACCTCATTTGTGATAAATAAAATCTCACAACTTAAGAAAAGGTATTGGAACTTGATATTGGTATCCTTGGCTTCTCTAATCTAGAATAGGAGTGAGTATCTTTATTTGGAGAAGAAAGCGGTAGCTTCATGTTCCACTATTGGGGCTACTGTCATATCATTGTATTATATACTTCAAAATTTCACCTAATTATCATAAGCTCTCAGAGCCAACACACTTTTGTTCATGTATGATGGATGTTGTAAGACTATTTTATAAATCTTTATGGTATATGTTATTTCATTTACGCTAAGGTTAATGAACTATTTTGTTAGCTTTAGTATATATCTTGGTCAATGTGTGTTGTACTTGATTTCGTGGTCATTATTATCTTATGAACTAATTTGTGGGTTAATCAATTATTATTTCATATGTGTGTGTGTGTGTGTCTTTTAGGATAGTACTACTACTTTTATTCTAGAGGCTCATGCTCTTTCCTTATGCATGAAGGAAACTCTTATGCATTGCAATTGATATTACACAAAGTTTTCTCATTCGTTGTCACCAAAGTTATGTGTATGTCTTCTTATGTGTTTATTGCAGCCAAGGCACATATTTGAGATCATAATTATGGCAATCGGTTGTATTTTCAGTTGGTGCTCCTACTCCAAATGGTGTGATGTCTAATTGGGACTTCATATCAGGGAGACCCCCTTCCCTACTATCAACATCCAACACCGTCAACTCCAAGCTAGAATATCTTCCTTGGAGTTGTCACTGTTAACTCCCTCTCTTTCTTTCAAGGACTATATTTGATGGTTATAAACATTGTTATATTTATGTCATACAATCTTGTGAGAGAGTCTTGATCTTCGTCCATTCCAAAGCATGTCAAATTTCCTCTTTCAAGCATCAGGCAACCATATGAAAGACTTATCAAGCACATTTTTATATCCAATTCTTTCTACAAGATTCTGGTAGATATGAACATTACCCTGGAGAAGAGTTATCTATCATATGCATACCTTTGCTTCTGTACCACCATCTACCCATCCTTTCTTGAATGAGCCTACATCTTGTACCTATCAAAGATAGGATTATTTTTCCCAAGAGTAGAAATATTTTTATTATTCCCTTCACACTACAACTAGACCATATGCATTCCTTCATCCTTCAAGAGTATTGTTTCCATACTATATGGAATATATACCAGTCATGTCATAATGCTCTTTCCAAGAAACTTCCAAAGTGATGGTTCTTATAGGATCTTGATGATCCTTCTTCGCAAAATGACTACCTCTAACAAGATGTTTAGAAAATGATTGGATGAACTATAATATGCACTATAGTCCCAATCTTCTCATTCTTGAAAATTATATGATTCCTACCAAACCAACGTAATCACATAGACTTTAATTCTTTTACTATCATATGCTTCTTTATGTGATTCCATGCTTTTACAAAAACTAAGAATCTTCTAGAGTATCCAACAATGCATGTTGCTCTAATTTCTACTTAATAAAAGAAAGGAAAATAGTATAAATAACCTGGTAGGGATGGGGCTTCCTTCAATAATAAAGATCCTTTGGATCTTCTCCTTTAAGCTTCTTCTCAATTTTTCCCTTTTCTTTAGCTATGTGAGCTTCACTTCTTTCATTTCTTTTGTTGTTTTTCTTGTTTGGATAATCCCTTTTAAAGTTCCCATACTCATTGCATCCAAAGCATTGAATCTTGGACATATTTGGCTTCTTCTTGGACTTTACAAACTTCCCTTTCTTCAACTTCTTGATCCTTTCAAAAAAGGCTTGAGATCTTTCATTTGATTCAATGTCATCTTTTTCCTTGATCCTCAATTCCTCCAAGATACATTGAGCCCACGACTCATAAAAAGGAGTAGTATCCTTATTTGAGTAGATACTAGTTGCAAAACTGCTCCAATCAGGTGGCAAAGCATTTAATACACGAATGGTTATTTCAGAGTTAGAGACAATTTCCCCAAGCCCTTGGAATTGATATTTTATTTGTGATTTCTTCATTAGATAGGTGGCTATGTCTTCATCCTTTGAATTCCTTATTCTATATAGTTGATTCATCAAGGAAATCTTTTGACATGATCTACTTATGGAGTACAACTTTACCAACTTATCAGACATAACTTTGGATGTCTTTAGATCAGCAATAAAGGGAACAAGATCTTTAATGAATTCAACAATAATCCTTTGTGCTCTTACCACTCCCTTATTGTATTTTGCTAATTCTTGAGTCTTTTCTTTGCTTGGTTCAACAACTTCACCGAGAACATATTCCATTACTTCATTTTGTGAGTGTCAGGTCAATCCTCTTCTTCCATGCCAAGAAATTTGTTGATGAAATGACCTTGTTGCTTTCCTTGTAAAATATAGCCATATGATTTGTAGATTGAGACATAAAAGACAATATAACACTTACTTTTCAAGAGATCTCCTTGATGATGTCTCCATATATCTTGATGTTTCAATATCTTCAAGGAGACTTCAATGATGCCCTAGAATGATAATTTCTAGGATGCCTTCAACAATGGTGCCTTCAAACATCTTCAAAGAGTGAAAAATGATACCAATATTCCTTGATTCTCCCTCTTCTTCAAGATGATGCACTAGAGAATCTTCAATAAATATTTTTCCTTCCTTCCTTCATTGAGGGCTTAATCATGAGGTCTTATTTAATGAAATATTGATCAATGGGTATTCTTATTCTTTCCTTGTGTCCTTCTACAAATGATTTCCCTTGACAAAACCCTTCAATATGATCTTCCAATTGCCTTCTCTTGTTCACCTTACCTCTGATACCATGTTGGAGAATACAGTAGGGATATTAATTCAATTTCTCCTTTAACCTTAATAATTTCTTGTGAACTTTATTTATCTTCTTGTGTTTAATTAATAGATATTCGTATCAAATAATTATCAAGAACAAAACAGTAAAAACAATGGACACATAAATTAGGCTCCAAGCTAGGGCCAAACCCCTCCAAGGGGAAAACTCGAAATATATTTTCTCTTATTATGGAATCTACTTCAAATGAGAAAACAAAGACCCAAAACCATAGATCATGTCCTCCTACAAGCATTAATTCAACCCTCCAAGAAGCCCTTCCAATTAGGTCAGAGGTCAACCAAATCAACAAGGCTCACTTATGCTTCAACCAGCTTCCAGCTACAACTTTGGCCCCAGCTTTGACCTGCAATTTTCAGCTTTCCAGAAGCTACAAAACCCTTAACTTTCGCATGTATGAGAGAATATATCCAAAAAATGAACTTTCTTTCTTCTTGTTGGTTTCTCCTTGCTTCCTAGACCTTCACTCTTACTTTTTCCTTGTTTCCCAATTTCATATTGAACTTCTTCTTGAGAGAGATCAAATTTGGTGTTAAATGGGGTTGATGTTGCTTCTATTTATACACATCTGAGGGGTTTGAATACCCTCCTCTAGGCCAACTTCTTACTAGCAAGACCGAATTGTGTTAGGATGCTTTTAGAACTTTCTAGACCCAAAATGAATATCTTTTACATATTACAACTTTCCCAACAGAGTAATATACAATTGAAAAGGAATCTCTTGACTCAAGAAAATATTATTTTGACATGATAAACCATAGAAGCATAAAGGGCATGCTTGACCTAGAATTCCATCAAAATGGAGGATGAAATCCATGCTTAAAAATAAAATTGTTCTTTCTTATTTTTATTATAACATAAGATATAAATAATGACATGAGTACATAGAAAATTATGAAGACCAAAATTAGTTACATTTACCAATAGACGGACATTGGGAAAATAAAAAATCTTGGTGTAAACTTTATGTCTGATACAAAGACTTCGTAACATGTTTCACGCGCAAAATAGTAGCATGTGGTGATTATATAGGGAAACGAGAAATTTATAGTTAAATGACATTAAGAATGTCACTGATTAAGCAAGAATTTCTACGTACAAACTAGAAATGTCTAGCAAAGTGAGGGAAGAAGCTATTTTCAGTGATATTATTAACTCATTTTCTCATATCAATTTGTCATTTTCATTGATCAAGTGCATATTTGGAATAGTGGAGTGTGGAACATTTTCTCTTTGTAGAATGTGTATAAGCTAGGAGAATTTGAACAATGAAGATCTACAAGAAGTGGCCATCGGACATGAATAAATCATATTAAGCCTCGTATACATGCATCGTCCTATCCAGTTGGTGGTTGTTGCACCTGAGTTACCTATGCATACTAGTATGCATGGTTAATGTACAACAAGGATACTTATACATCAATCAGTGATCCAAGACTTTGTTTCCATCCTTGCTCCGGACGAGCATGGCATTGATGGTGGGGTTGATGTGGAGGGGTCTCTTAGATCTATGTTTTCATCATATATTATGTATCATGTAAATGTGTAAGGTAAAATAAATGAAGGCTTGTTGAGAGTGGGCACAACTGCTCCAACTATATCATTTATGTATAAATATAATCAAAGTCTAATAGAACCTTGGTTGGAATTCCTTCCCAATATTTGTCGTTATTTATGTATTCTCGTAATATGTGTTCTTACTAGTATCAAGATGTAGCCTATTCCTTCTTGCATATTGTATGTTCATAACAAAGCTTTTGTTGCCTTACATAATTTTTTATCTTCAAGATGGCGTCACATAGGATCACATTGTCAACTTTCACTTATGTCTAAATAGCATGTCTAACTATTGTATGAAAAATATGAAATCTGAACATTATGAATTTGGGATATAGTATTAATTCACTATTGATAACAAATTAGGGTTCAAAAAGTGGCGTTTCATGACTACAGTTTTCATTATTATTGATAGCTAATACATATTGGAAATGTCGTTCAAGCTCAATTGGAAATCGAGATGTGATTTATGTGATCTTTGTAAGAAATCACGAATGCAAAAGAAAGATGAAAATTCAAAAATTGTGGTTCTTTCTTTTGTATATTTTGAGTATTTTTAAATCTTGAAGCATATGACATGATTTAAGCTTATTTTTTGTTACATTTTATCGAATTTTGAACCTTTTCCTTGTTACAATAATGGAATACGTGATATATGCAGGAGTGCTTTTTAGAATGTGCAGAAGTGCATATTGATGCATGTAAACTACTAATTAATTGATTAATATGTATTGTTATGTGGGAGGGAGTTGTGTGGAATAAATATGCATTTTGCATGACACGTTTCCCTTACATTCATGAATTCTTTTTAGATGGGGTTATTTTTTCAACTTTTGTTAGTTTATTTCACAGACTTCCATTTCACATAATACATTTCCCATATAATTATTTAGAGGTGAGTAGGGGTTCACAAGATTTTTTTGCACACTTCCATTTCACATGACACTTTTTCTGTATATTCATGAATTCTTTTTAAATGAGATTAATTTTATAGCTAAACTTTATTTAGGGGTAAGTAGTGTCGAACGGGTCGATAGTATATTGTGTAATTTTGAGCGAAGACAAAGTATTATTCACGAATAAGTGAGTGAATCAATTTCTAATTATTGGAGAACACTATATGTGTTTCTAAGGTTTTTTTTTCGAATGAATTGTAATTTTTATTTCTCTTTGCATAGAAATTTCTAAATATTTCTATGTGTGCAATCTTAGAATTTTTGTTACCAAAATCAACTGACCTGAATGCATTGAACATAAACCTACTGGAATAAATTATTAATTCATGGTTGGTCACATTAATCAGAGAATACTTTAGTGTATCGTGATATATTTTGTCCATTATTTTGTATTATGATCAGAGTCAATTCTTGTATATGTTCAAGGATTTGGGTTTTTGGATACAATGTATATGATGGATAGCTAATTGATTAATATGTAGTGTTGTACAGGAGGGAAGTGTGCAGAAGAAATGTGTGGGGAATTTGGGCGGAGGCACAAAAAATTTTGGAAGAAAGAATTGTCTCCATGCTTTGTGCAGTCGGCTTGAACATATTGTAACAGTGAGCGTTGCATCATAGTCTTCAAAACCACATGCCAGGTCATTCGTAAGTCAAATTTGGTTAAGTTTTTTTTTTTAAATCCAATGTCAAATAAAATGAATCAACATCAACATATTTGTGGGGAATAGCTCAGTCATAATTTGATTCGTGGTAGAGGTAGTTGAGCACATCTCTGAATAATATTTATTTTCATTTGACAATTCACAATTTTCTATTTACAATTATTACTAACTGTGTCTAAGCTAATTGTCATGATTGCAAGTAACCCATATGTATTTTATATCATAAATTGATGTATATTATGAATTTGTTCAACCTTTTTTGCAGTCTAATATCAAATAAAACAAATTGACATCGACATAGTGGTGGGGACCAACTCAACCATCAAGTCAATTTGTGGTAGAGGTAGTTGAGCACATCTCCGCATAATATTTATTTTGATTGCCTTTGCACAATTTTCCATTTACAATTATTATTAACAATTTCTAAGCTAATTGTCATGATCACAAGTAATTCATATTTATTTTCTATCGTAAATTTCTCAGTCTAATATCAAATAAAAATAATCGATATCAACAAATAATTCAATAAGGTTATTAAAATGGGCATGTTTGGAGGCGTTCTCATCAAATTTTAGAAAGGAATATGTATATCCCATAACGTAGAAAAGTAACACATATGCTTAGAAATGATTTGTAATTGGCGAGCAATTTATTTGAGAAAAAAATTATGAGCAATTACCATCCTGGAAGGGGAAATGAATACAGGTTTATGTAAAGCAATTATGGCATTGACTTGTGAGTAATATTTGCAGAAAGCCAAATAGGTCTAGGATTGAATGAGTTTCCAATCTATGGAATCCAAGTATAGTGAGATGTGTTTAGTATCAGTTCTCTGCATTTTCATCTTCAGCATAATGGCATTAAATCAATGCTAAGGTGTTTTAGCATTCTTTCATAAAATCAATGAATCGACACGTAGTTATGAATGACAATTTTTGCCACATAAAAATAAATTAATTAATTAATTAATAAAAAAAAAAAAAAATGTTTCTATCAAATAGATCCAACCAATATTAACATAGTAGTGGGTACAATCCCAACTATCAAGTAGCTTTGTAATAGAGATAACTACCCATGTTTTTGCACCATATTTTTTTGTGGTTTTCCTTGCACACATTTCAACTTAGGGTTATTATTGGCAACCTGTATGCTAGCTATCATTATCACAAATAATTCACATTTAATTTAATTCGTAAACTTCTGACACTTATGGTATGTATATTGATGACATCAAAGCAACAACAAAGTGCGAAGTAAATGAAGGAGATGCTTTTGGAATTTCAAGCTTTATTTCCACCTTTTCCCGTAAACACCAGCTTTGGTATCTTGAATAAATATTTATTGAGAGTAGTCTGTAAAATAGATTTCACATGCCAAATAGTAACAAATGGTGATAATTTAGCGTATCGAGAAATCTACACTTAAAGGGAATTGAAAATGTTATTGATTAACAGAATATTTTGAAAGTACAAATCACAAATGGCTAGAAGAGGAAGGAAAGAAGTTATTTTCACTTATATGATTAAATCAATTGCTCTTATAGATGAGAGATTTTAGTGGTCAGTCGTATATGACTGATATGTGAACATGTCAATGGAAGAGAAAAATAGTAAAAATATTTGGTCTAACATATTAACAAACGTTGAAAGTGTTCCGAAAGTGTTTGATTTTAGAGAAATAATTTATTTGTGCAAAAACAATAGTGAAGAAGACTCCAATTCCTCTGACTCCCTAGGCATTTAGATGCATATTCAACCTACCAGAACTAGATATTTGTTTAATTGTCAGAAGAAAATATTTTTATGGAGTCATAAGTAGACGACATGAACATTATTCGAAAATTAATTTCGCCAACTTATCAGGTTCCTTATGATCTTGTTGTTTTAGATATTTCTTTGTTTAGACAATTGTTTAGAGATTTTTGTTGGTTGTGTGCCTGTATGATGGGCAGAGAAACTACAAATAATGTCCCAAAATACATTCTCTATATGTTCAATTAATCATATAATAATAAAAAGTGTTTATTCCATTGGGTTGATCTTATTTCAAATGAATTAGATTTTCAGTTATAAAATTTGTCCAAAGGCAATAGATTCTTTATGATATCATACTTGATAACAACCCTCATCTTGAGCCATGTCTTTGATGGCTTATCCCATAAAACCTAAATTCAAATACAATAAAGAACTCATGTAGTTCTGGTATCCCATATTGTGGAAGCAAGAAGTTGCTTTAAATTGTTTTCTAATCCAAGATGTCTTTGTAAAGAAAATCATTTACATGATAATTGGACAAGAGCCCCATCAAATATCTTCCCAAACCAAAGTTTTCTTCTGGGGAAAATGGGTGCATGAGGAAAGAGAAAATAATATGGTTATTCAAATTTATGAGTTTAAAGGTAAACCACTATTACCACCAAAAATTGTTATATTTAGGTATTTTGCTGCCAACGTTTACACACAATACCGTGACTGAATAGTTATTTGAACAAAAGATAAAAAATAAAATTATTTATTTGATATTTACTGTTGGAAAAATCATTATGAAGAATGTGGCTCACATTGTAGAGCTTGTAGAGACTTTGCGTTGTTTTAACTTAGGATAAGTTGAATCCCATCAAGGCTTTGATCCAGAAGGCATATTTACTGCACATCTAGGTGTTGTTAGATATGGGAGCTTGTTTACAAGAGTCACAAAGAAAATAAAGGAGAGTCACAGTGCTCCAAGTAACTAGTAATGGATACTGGAGAAATTCTTGAAGAAGCAAGCGTCAACATGGAAACAAAATATGAGCAAAGAAGCACAAACCTATGCAATAATATCCACCTTGCACATTCAGTATTGGTCCAACTTCATCCTTTAGTCAAAGAAAGAGAAAGGATACTACAATTGTAAAACTAATTTAGGGTCAGTTACCGAGTGGTGGAGATGACGAAGAGCCTCCCCGATCATTCATTCCAAAAAGAACACACACAAATGAATCAGCCAAATCCGAAAGTCACTTGATAACAAGAAGCATTGAACAATCTATGAACGTGGAAACTTAGAGCTTTATACTACCATAATGGGTTAGTAATTGTTTAGTAGAAAATCGGAAAATAATGGAGCAAATTGCCGAAGAAGCCATTACTTTCGATGATCGCCATGTTACTTCGCAAGTTGCAAACTATAACAAAGGCAGTGAAAAGTTTAAAATTGAAAAAGTAAAGGTACATAATAAAAAGGTTATTAATAAAGTATAAAAATATGTTGATGTTCTAGGGTAGCAACCAACGGAATCATGAAATTGCATCAAGTTACTAATAACATACTTGAAAATTGTGTTGGTAAACAAGAAGCAAATAACCTGATTTTGAAAGCAAGAATAAAAGAGCTAGAAGATTCTCTGAATCTAGGTCCTTTGTTAGTGACTCCATTGGAAATATAGGCACCACCAACAATAATTTATACTCTCAACACATCCCATGGACCTAATAAATCTCTCAAACTTCTTAATGAAGTCAAATCTTATATTATCACTGAAATATTGCAAAGATTAGAAATTATTGAATATGCTTGGTAAGAAACTTCTGATTTGTTGCATTTAGCACAATGAATTAACTCATTTTTCGATTTTCTTAAAAGTAATGTTAAAGAAGACAAGAATTTTGTTGACAATGACTTAATTACTTTTAGTCAAAGGCTTGATTTGTTGTCTAATCTAGACAAAAAAAAAGGACTCCCAAATGTTAATAGAATGAAGCAAGTCAAAGTTGGATGGTTTAAAAGAATCAACAAATCAACACACTAGAAAGCATTTTTTCTAAATGTGAAAGCATAAACATCAAAAGTGGTGAGGCCTTTCTCAAAGTAATGAAAATTGTTTAGGATCTAAACGCCCATGCATTATACACAAGTCTAAATTAATTTCGAGAGATATACTAATAACTGAATTGGAGAGGCTAAAAGGGTCAAAGGAAAGAGAGTTTGATGATGTAACCAATTTTACTATAGAATAAATTAGTAAATGGCTAATTAATTTTATTAGTATTAATGAATAGAACTCTATCTTCACTCCTCAATTACAAAAAGGGACTATAGAAATCTAGAAACATACATTCAATGAACATGTTGAGCTAGAAATTACAATTGGTCCAATGAAAATTTTCATTAAAGCTACATTCGAGAAAAACTTTCAAGAAATCATGGATCTGAAAGACAACTGATATTTAAACGATCATGATCAATGCTTTCACATTGTGAGTGTCGTTAAATCTTGGTAGATTCATTTTTCTATTTACTAGTATTTATTTATTGAGATTTTTTAGTTGTGTTATCATGACCTAAGCTAATTGTTGGATGTAATTTCTTTTTTTCTCTTACAAATACCTGTTTCCATAGGGTCACAGGAGCCCAATCCCAGTCCTGAATGGTACGAATGCATTTACCATTGCAATTAAGTAGTAGGATTTTGATGAGTGCTTCATACACCAAACATAAAGGTGTTCAATTACATAATCCCTTCCATATGCACAGGCATTCCTTTTACCATAAATCTTTGTTTCATAAATAAATTATAATTTATTGTGTTTACATAACCTACTAGATAACAATTATTGCTAATTAGAATAACAGAGTGAATTAGTTGGTGAGCTGAGCTGCTAAGCATTCTCATTATCGATATAAGTGGCTTACGCCATAAATCAAGGTTCTTAATGTTTTGCATAAGATGTTGTATGGATTTTAATTATGTGGTGTTTCCCCAAATCATTAATAGAACATAAGTTTTCCACAATATGCTTTTAAATTTTATATTATATATAATCTTTTGTTACTGATCACAATGAAAATGAATGCTCAAGAACAATTTGGAATTTGAATCTTGATACAGTTATTGTTATTGTAATTATTTTTCTTACTATTCAAGACTTATGCTTACTATTGCTTACATCACACATACATATTCCAATAATACATAATAAAAATGTAGTTAAGAATTTATTAATTTTAATTGTTCTATTTACTATGAAGTTCAAACATGTTATATGTTTTAATGTTTTAAATTTGTATGGAGTATGAATGTGTGGAAAGGATTTCATTGTTGCTTCTCCATATCTCTGTACTCCACATAATGAAACCTTCTTCCGCACCTCGAAATGAAATTGATATATTGATTATACAACTTGGTATTTGTTTCACTTTCATTTAATATTAATTATTAATTACTAGATAATGTACAACTTCTTTTATCATTTTGATTATTAAAATAAATGTTTTAATCTTAAGCACAATGAGAACTTGCTCTATTTTTTTTTTCAATGAACATGTGAATGAGAACAGTTGCATAGAGCTAAGAATCTATGCATAATGAAGGATGTGTGAAAGAGGGGTTATGTGCAGGAGAACGGGACAACAAAGGGAACTTTATCCTACAAACACAAAATTATTTTAACTTTAAACAAAAGACTAATATCTAATATTAAATGAAATCTCTTTTGAATGTGTGTGAGAAATGAGTGTTTTTCGAGATGATAGGTGTGCAGAACTAGCAACAGAAATTGTAATTTGTAATGTTCGGTGGCTCTGAGTATGAAGGTTTGGAAGAAGCACAATGAGATATTCTTCTGCTTATCTTCATAACTTTAAACAATTAAAACATATAACATATTTTGAACGTTCAAATGTGTATATCAAATAAGTTGTATGAGTAGGCAATTAATTGTCCCCACTACTATGTTTACCTAGATTTGTTTTATTTGAGCTTCTCAAATACTAAGTGTGATATCACATTTGTGAACTAAGTGCTTGATATCCAATATTGAATTAAGGGAAATAAATTATTTATGCATCCATTCATGCATTTTAGCATTACTTTCAATTCACCAAAAGTTAGGGATTTTGTTTAATGAAAATGCTGAGCCTATATGAAAAGTTGTGATAAAAAAATGTGAAAATATCATCTTTGACAAGGCTCACAGAATGGACTATGAACTCTCTTTCTTTTAGCGTATTGTTTGTTAAATTTAAGAATTATTTTCTTTATGCTTCATTCGATTATAATATTCGAGATAATTGGTAATCGAAACAAAGGAGGGGGAGACACTCATTCTTCACACACACTTTCTACTACACTCCCCACAATTTTTGCATCCTTACCGACACAATTTTTCTTTGCACATGCACTGCATCAAGTCAATATTTTTTCCTCTATGCTCAATACAATGTATATTTTAAAATTTTAATAAATTAATACACACATTAGACAGAAACTAGTGTATATCAGTGTTTAATAAGCATACTCAAAACAAATAATAGTTAGTTTCATTTACAAATGCTTCCAACATTGTTAAGTGTTCGATGTTTACCTTTTCCTAAATAAGGAACAAGAAGTTTTTACCTCATGAATACTTCTAACGTACACCTACCTCCTTGATTGTTCAGCAGAAATGCAACCGATTGTAAACTTAATAATTAATTAAAAATTATCAATACAAGGTAATATAAGTTCAAGTAACTATCAAATTGATCCAAACAACAATTTTTTTAAATAATTAATCCAAAGGTGCAAAAGAATATTTCATTGTGTTCCCTCCATGCATACACAAAACTGCTCCTCTGCACTTAGTGCCACCAAATATAGTTTTGAGAACCAAACATCGAACTATGCACGAAGCAAATTTCAAAACTATGTTCTTTCACTTTGATTTGTCACTGGATTATCGAATCATATGTTTTAATATTTTACTTTTAATTGAGTTAATTTAATTGTTCTTCCTCTACACTTTGGACTACGCACAGTAAAAGCTTCCTTCCCACCTCTTCCCTTTGTACAATGAAAACGTCCACTGCCCCTATGCACTCCGCACAATGTTAAATCTTGGAGATGAAATTGATATATTAATTTTCTAGGACTATACATGAAAACACTTACTTCATTTATGAGTTGAACTAATATATGAATATTTATTATTTTAACTTTTTTTTGTTCAACAAAACAGTTATGGGACTACCCAATAGAACTTGTTTATACAACTTTTTTCAAATTTTTCACCAAGTAGAGCATGTCTCTAGAGATTTGAACCAACTACAGCTAGAAACACAATATGTGCCTCTATCGCTTGAACTCATTATTTGAATTACAAAGACATGCGTAGGCGAAGGTGGATTTCATTGTGTTGGAGGCAGAGGTGCAGACACGTAAATAATGAAAATTTCTGAAAATGCAGATATTCTTTATTAATGACAAAATATGTGCCCTACGCAAAGAGGCACATCCTTAATAACACATTGTGAAAAGTGCGTAGAGTCTCTACCTCACTAGGGACTATATCACTAGTCTTGCCGTCAAAGTGCATTGAAATTATACAGAGTGTGGAAGTGCAAGTGAAACTATGCGAAGATGGCTTTCCTTATGCAAATTATGGAAGTGTCAAGCAAAACTATGCGAAGGTGCATTTCATTGTGTGGGATAGAGCTACAAACATGTAAATAATGACATATTCTCGAAAAACAACAAAATGCAGGCCCTAGACAAAGAAGCATAGACTTAATCATATAATTAGTAGTAGAGGTAGGGACTATACTGTGTTTCATCTATTAATCTTGTTACTAATCCCATCCATGGAATGTGTGGGGAGAGAAGACAACATTTTATGAATGGCACATTTTTTTCCACTTTAATTGTATATAGTGTGAATCATTTTTATCATTTTTATAATACTAAATATTTATTTTGATATAAAATTTTATTGGTTGATTTTCCATCGATGAATTAACCATTAACTTTGTTTCAAATGCTACTAGAGCGATATTCCTGTTGACTTGTGGTCAACATTATTGTCTATAGTTGATTTGTGGTCAAAATTATTGTTTATGGTCGGAACCTTAAGTTAGTGTACATTCATATTTTCACTTCCAACTCAATCCACTCCATTCTAAATATGTTATTCAATAGGTTTCGTTAAATTTATTTGACTATTTATAAAAAAATTAATTAATAATAAAAATTAAATTAAATTAAAAAAAAAAAATAATAAAATAAATAAAAAATAAATTAGTTTAAATTTTAATAGTGTGATTTGGTTTTTAGTGTTGTTTTGTACAACACTCAAGATTTGGAACTCATGGTAGTCGAGTATGTTTTCTACCTAGTATAAAATCTCTAGTAGCACAAGGAATGACGTAAAGGGTATGATTTCTACCTAATAACAAAGCTATGGTTTAGATTATTTAGCTGGAATCCAAGATAAGTAGTGCTCAACCAAACATCCCACACCCTAAAGCGTCAGGGGATACCACCTCTCCCCAAATAATCTAGCCATGTTAAGGTGTTTGTGTGGCATGGGCTGAGTGTAATCCCTAAGTGATTTTGACAACTTAAATGCTTTGGTCCATGGTTTCTTATGCCACAAAATAATTCCACAAATCAAAAATAAGTTGCAAAAAAAACTTAAAAAATTATAACTAAAATCTAAAACCCAAAAAGACGAATAACCAAAAAAATTATAAATTCATTATGATAGAAAGAGTGTGAATATAAGAGTGTAAAGAAGGATCTTACCATGAGGTGATTGTTATGCGAATGAAAATGGAAGATCAGATTAATAAGAAAAAGAATGAGATGTAATCATTTTTAATAAAGATACGAATTTCATTGCATTCAATGCGACAAAAATGGCCATGATGCATTAAAATTTAGAACCCCTGGGAGAAGATCAAATATAAACACCAAATCACACAAAAGATAAAGCACTTGAATCTACTCATTATATTGTTTCCCATTGAAATATTGGAGTAACTAATTATTTATTTTGTATTTCATTTTCCTCTTGGAGAGATGCATGGCTTCTTGATATAGGTGAAACATGGCATATGACCTTCTGGAGAGACTTCTTTGAAGACTTTAATGAAAATGTAGATGGAATAGTGTATTTTGCAAATAAATCAAGTCATAATCCCTCAATAATTGGCAACATGAGGCTTAAATTTCCTAAATTTCTCGATTTTCTTGTGCATTATGTACTATACCTTCTGGAGTTGTGACAAAAGATGGTGTCCCTTGTTCACATTCACTAACAAGGCCACTCTATTCATATCTTTGATGGAAAAGTAGAAATATGGAAGGCATATGAAAACATGGTTGTTGTGACTAAAGTGGAGGATGAAAGATTTTTGAATCCAAAAGGGACATCTGCTCATAAACTTAATTCTACATACATCTCTCGCCACAATGAAGGTACATTGAAATTTTGTCTTCTATAGCATGATAGATTTGGAAATATTAATTATGACATCCTTCGATAATTGGAAAAGAATGGTGTTTTTTGTTTTTCTATTGATCCTAGAAACTTAAGCAATGTGATGCATTTACCCTTGAAAGCATAACAAATCATCATTTCATCATTTCACTTCTAGAGCATGCAGAAAAATTAGATCTATACATTATAATTTGTATGGCCCTCTGCCCATTCCTTCTGCTAATGGAAATAAATATATGATGACTTTTATTTTTTATTACACTAGAATGTGTTAGGTGTACTTACTGAAAAGTAAATCTTAAGCTTTTGAAATTTTCGTAAGATTTCATGTATGGATTGAAAATGAAGAAAAATCACATATTAACTCTCTTTGTACTAACAATGGAAGAGAATATACCCTAATAAATTTGAAAACTATCTTCACCAACATGGGATTCAACATCAAACTACAGTTCCATATAGTCTCGACAAAATGGTGTAGTTGAAAGAATGAATAAGGTTATTTTGAAATATGGTTCACTCAACATTGTTTTTAAAACTGAAAATTTTATGTTTTGGGCTAATACGGTTCTATGTGCTTCCTATGTGAAAAATAAATGTCTATCTCATGCTCTCATACATAAGGATCCTCATGAAATGCGGTATCATCCACGTTCCTTCAGTAAGGCATCTCAAGGTATTTGGTTCTACCTATTATGCCTTAATTCCCATGGAACAAAGAAGCAAGATTTATGCAAGGAGTTGGAAGTGCATCTTCATGGGGTACTCAAATACCACCAAGGCATATCATATTTGCAATGAGGTAAATAAGAAGTTTATTATTTCTAGAGATATAAACTTTCTTAAAACTTACAAGATTGACAACATGATTGAGCGATAACTTGATCATTTGGATAAACTCACTCATGCAAAGACATATTGTGAATTTGATAATTATAGTCCACATCTTGAAGGGGGAATACTTATCTTGGATCACCCTCTGGAATTTCCTTCTAAAGCACTACCTCCCCCTCATGAAGTTCTAACCACTTCATCACATTAGGAAGACTCATTAAGTGATGTGATTGAGAGTATTGGAAGGCTAAATATTGATGCAGCCCCATCTCAATAAATGTAGCAACCTAGACCATCTCAAAAAGGTCCCCCAAATGCCTTTTATCAAAAAGCTTGAAAGTGTTCATCATGATGAGGTATGAAGAAGGGAGCAAGAAGTTCCACTTAACAAGATGGAGGTGATATAGATCGTTTTGATTCAGTTTATATAGAAGATATGGATGTTTCATATGATTGTGAATTAAATTTATATACTAACTTTGAACCAACTTCCTTAAAAAGAAATGCTTCTCACGATGAATGAAAAGAAGAAATGTAGGAAGAGTAAGATGCTTTCATAAAGAATAGAACACGGAAGTTAGTGGACCCTCCATTCGGAACCAAACCAATTAGCTACAAGTGGCTCTATAAGAACAAGTACGCATATGGCTCATTTGATAAGCATAAAGAAGGGCTTGTGGGAAAAGTATTTGCACAGAAAGAAGGTGTTTATTATGAAGATACTTTTTCCTCCATAGGAAAATGGGCCACCATCCAAACTATCTTTGACTTGGTAGCTCACAATGGATATAAAGTTCATCAAATGGACATGAATACTACTTTATTGAATGTATACTTGAAAGAGAATGTCTTCATGGCTCAATTGAAAGTTTTTTTGTGAAGAGAAAAGAACAAAAAAAATATGTAAAATAATTAAATCCTTATATGGCCTATGATAAGCACTGTGAGCCTCATATGATAATTTAACTGAGCATATTCTAAAATTGAATTTAAAACACTTTAATATTTATGATACATCTCTATTTTTCAAGGAAGTTGGTAGAATTTTTGTATATCTTGTGGTATATGTAGATGATCTATTGATAAGATAGAATTATTATTGGAACAACAAAAGCTTTATTGCATCAATAAATAAAGAGTTTTAGAAGGCTTTGAGATGACATATTTGAGAAACGTTTACTACTACTTGGGAATTGAAGTGACTCAACATCCAAAGAAGATTTTCATCTCCAAAAATAAGTACATTGGAGAATTGTTGAATAGGTTTGGCATGGCTAAAAGCAACCCTCATCTACTTCAATGGAACATAACTTGAATTTCACATCAAAAGAAGGGAATGAATTTAAGGATGCAACAAAGTGAAGATATCTTATGGGAAGTATAATCTACCTTACTACTAACAAACTATATATTTCCTTCTTTTTTTGGAGTTATTTACAGATTTATGTAAAAGCTTTGTGAAGGAAATTGGTCTACTACAAAAAGAGTTATGAAGTACCTGAAAGGAACTCAAGACTTTAGACTCAAATATTCACTAGTAGATGACTTTATGTTAGGTCCTTATAATATTAGTGAAACCCCCATATTGTTATTGTTTTTCCTCATATAAGCTCACTATTGTTATTATTGTGCTCTTACATTATTATTTTTATGCACACCCTAATTATATTTTGACCCATTAGACTCTTATATATACCAAGGAGGTCTTTTCATTTGAATCATCCAAGAATTGTTAATTTATGTGATGTAAAATGAATTTCCCCCTTAAAGAGCCTTATTTTCAAGTTTTAAATATATCTTTTCTTCCGTTTTGTGATCTGGTTATATAACATTTGGTATCAGATCTTTGGATCCTAGGGTTTTGCTGCTTCAAACCGGTCATCTTGGAATTTTCACTATAACTTTTTCTATACAGGGTTTTAGAAGCTGAAATTTTTACCATGTAGATTCAAAATATTTATGAACATCATGTAAAGATTTCAGATATTGTTTCACTATGCTTTTGGATATATGGTTCAAGGAATTTAGGGCTTCTACATGCTCCAGAATTCAGTCTCAAACAGGTGTTCCGAGTAAAATTGTCATAACTCTCACTTCGTGTATCAAATTTTAATTTCGTAAAAATTGACTAAAATTACACGGAATTTTGTTTTTCATATATCAATTTGAGGTTTTAGGGTTAAAAAAGTGACGAGCGGAATCCTGTACAAGTTCACTTTACTGAACTAGTCCATAATCAGGCCATCTTGGGAGAATTGGCATAACTTTCCCTTGAATAATCTAGTTTCAGTATAACTTGTGGGGTTGGAAAGAAGACATAGAAAGATACATCTAGACAAATTTTCAAACCTTGGGAGGTCAAAATTACAGAGTTAGAATAGTTTCATTATTGAACACCTAAAAGTAAGAGAAATGTGTGTATTTTTTAAAATTTGCATAACTTTTGTTTGAAAATCAGTTTGAAGTGATTCAAACATAGTATTGAAGAATATATATTAAAATTTGGTTCTAAAATTCCTCAAAACAAAAAAACTAGATACACCAAGTGAGCCAACAAAAAGCTCTACTATGATGCATGAAGAAGAGGAAGAAATGCGACATGATATATCAAAATTATGAGACCAAATGCAATAAATTTCGCTCTCGCAAAGAGTAACCAAAAATGAATTGGAAGTGATGATAAATGTTAATATGAATGGTTTAAAAGGGGGCATGGATTGTTTAGAATAAAAAATAAAAATGGGCATGGGAGTTTTGAATGATGTTTTAAAACCATACATGCAAGCAATGATGAATGTCAAGATGGAAGGGTTAAAGGAAGGTTTGAAAAGGTTTTTGTAAGAAAGGATTCCTAGTAGTGCCAAGATATTCCATGAAAATAAGGATGAGGACAAAGGGAATATGAATTATGATTTAGACACTCCAATAGTGGGTTAAATACTAACCACGTTCCAAATATCGATATGAGGAAGTTTGATGGAAAGGTTCTGGTAACATGGATACTACATATGGAGCAGTTCTTTGATCTACACAATGTACAACACACATAAAAGGTATGCATTGCATCTTTATATTTAGAACCCAATCAATTTGTATGCTATCGATGGCTTTGTTCTTGTAAAGCACTAGTCACTTGGATGATTTTTATAGAGGAATTGATAACACATTATGAGGATACAAAGAGAAATACCTTCTTTAGCCAAATGATAAATATCAAACAAAAAGGTCTAGTTGGGGAGAACATTAAGGACTTCCAAAGATTGAATATCAAGGCAACTGATATTCCATGTTAGAAATTAATTAACGAAGCAATGGAACACATACAATATTGCAAAAACACAAATACAAAAACACATAAAACAACAGATACATAGATATACGTGGTTCACCCAATTTGGGCTATGTCCACGAAGAAAAATTCAATCTTTCCTTTTATATTATCCAGAAAAATGAAGAGATACAACCTACAACTGATCCGCTTTAATTAAATCTCCGCTCTCACACAACCTCCTCCTCTCTCTCTCTCTCATAATAATTATACAACCACAATACAATTCCCTCATATAAAACGAGAGTTTCCTTCTAGGGAAAAAAAACCCTAAATTAACAAAAAATCTATCATCAAATCATGCACTTAATGAATGACTCTAAATGACTCTAAAATTACAGTATTTTACAAGGCAATTTTTCATCCATTTTTATCTTTGGGGGCACTGCCCCTAAACCTCGGCCAGAGGGGGGCTCATAAAATTCATCGTCACCCCTCACCCCCCCTTAATGACGATTAAATGGGCGGTGTTTCCACCCCATTAGGAATAGGGATCCAATGCAATTGAAACAAAAAACCTTTAAATAATCAAGAAGATAATCAAGCTCCACACCTAACAATCTCCCACTTGGAGATTGATTATATAAACACCATCGTTGCTTCTCTTGTTGGACAATGACTCCACTTGGAACTGGTTATTTCTCATATTCACCATCATACTTAAAGATAAATTAAAACTGATTGGAGTCTCAGTTTCTCCTTAGTTACAACTTTTGTTAACATATCTGCAAGATTCTAGCTAGTGTGTATCTTTTCCAACCTCAAATGCCCATCTTCCAACACTGACCGTATCAAATGGTACTTGATTCGTATATGTTTAGTTTTGGAATGAAATTTTAATTTCTTTTCAAGATGAATGGCACTCTGGATGTCACTGTATAACTTGGCCATCTCCTACTTCTTGCCCAGTTCATCCATAAACCTTTATAACCAAATCATTTATTTACTAGCCTCTATAACAGCAACATACTATGCTTATGTTGTTGAAAGTGAAACAATGTTTTGCAATTTTGAAACACAACTGATAATTGTTCCACCTATCATAAACACATACCTTGTGGTGATCCTCATATTATCTCTATCACCTACAATATATGCATCAACATATCCCTGTAGCGAAATGCTTGAACCACCAAATCATAATGCTTAATTTGTAGTACCTCTCAAATACCTGAGAATCCACTTCACTTCCATCCAATGCTCTTTTCCTGGATTGTTCATATAGTTTCTTACAATTCCCACTGCATGTGCAATATCAGGACTTGGGCAAACCATTTCATACATTAAGATTCCAACTATTGATGCATATGGAACTTTACACATATAAACCATCTCTTCCTGAGTCTTGGGACACATCTCCTTACTTAGTTTGAAATAGCTAGCCAAAGGTGTACTAACTGGTTTTGCATTCTGCATATTAAATTTTTTCAACACCTTTTCTATGTATTCATGCTAAGACAATGTTAATTTGCAATTTTTCTTGTCTCTAGTTATTCTCATACCAAGGATTTCTTTTGCAGCACCCAAATCCTTTATTGCAAATGAATTTCCAATTTTCCTTTGAGCACATTTATTTCCTGCATGTTAGACCCTACAACAAGCATGTCATCTACATACAATAACAATATAATATAGTTTCCATCATTTTTCCTTTTAATATAAACACAATGGTCACAGTGACATCTAGTATAACCTTGTGCATACATAAACCTGTCAAAGTTTAGATACCACTACCTTGGAGCCTATTTGAATCCATACAAGCTCTTCTTCAATTTTCACACTAAATTCTTCTTCCCTTTGACCTCCTACCCTTGTGGTTGTTGCATATATATTTCTTCCTCCTAATCCCCATGGAGAAAGGTTGTCTTTACATCTACCTTCTCAAGATGAAAATATTTTGTTTCCACTAGACTTAAAATAGTTATGATTGAATTCATCTTAAAATCAGGAGAAAAAATTTCATCAAATTATATACCTTTCTTTTGTTCAAACCCCTTCACCACAAGTCTAGCCTTATATCTCTATTTACCTCCATCTTCTTCCTTCAACCTGTAAACCCGTTTATTCTGCAATGTTGTTTTACCTGTATGAAACTTAACTAAGTCCCAAGTCTGATTATGCATCAAGGAGTCCATCTCTTCTTCAATGGCTTGCTCCCACTTCTTCCTAGTTCATCCGGCATTGCTTCTTCATATCTTTCTGATTCACCAAAATCAGTCAACAATACATAATATAATGAAAGAAAGTATCATTTAGGGGGTCTAATTATCCTGGTAGATCTTCTAACATCACTTTCAAGTTTTTTTAGGTGTTTGTTGTTATTGTGGTTGTGGTTGTTGTTGTGGCTATTGGTCATTATTATTTTTAGGCACCTTTGCTTTTTCTGTGATCTCATCAAGCACTATGTATTCTTTGTTTTCTTTTTCCTATTTCTTTCCTTGTATCTCATCTTTATGCAAGACCTTTTCATTGAATATGGCATCTTTGCTCTTAATGATTTTGTGATTTTCATAGTAATATAAGAGGTAACCAAAATCATTAACACCATATCCAATAAAGATACATTTCTTTGATTTTTCCTCAATATTTGTTCTATTTTATTTATTAATGTGGACAAAGGCTTCATAATTAAAGGTCTTTAAAAATGAGTAGTTTACCTTTCTACCCATCCATGCCTCCTCTAGAATACCTCCATCCAAGGAAATTAAAGGCCCTCTACTAATTAGATAAAAACTAGTATCTACAATATCTACCCAAAATTGTAAGGAAAATCATGCATGAAATCTCATGCACCTTGCACACTCCATGATTGTCCTGTGCATCCTTTCTGACACACCATTTTCCTGTGGTGTTCCTGGAACTATCTTCTCTTTGTGAATTCCATGCTTTGAACAATAGTTATTAAACTCTTTGCTACAATATAAACCTCCATTCTCTGATCTGAGACACTTCAAATTCTTTCTTGTCTCATTTTCAACCAAAGCTTTCCATTTCTTTAAAGTATCAAATGCATCAGATTTATTTTGAATACAATAAATCCAGGTTTTCTTAGTTTCATTATCAATAAAAGTAACATAATAGTGATAGCCACCAAGATGATACCTGAGAAGGTCCCATACATCTGTATGCACAACCTATATTTTTTCACTCTTCTTTTCCTTCCCAACTCTGATAAATCTAAATCTCTTATGTTTTTCATAAACACAATTTTCACGAAAAATCCAAATCAACATGCTTCAAACCTGGCAACAAATTTCTTGAGTGAAGAATCTGCATCCCCTTCTCACTCATGTGCTCAAGCCTATGATGTCAGTATGTCGTATCTTCTCATGTGGAGGTTAAAGCATTAACATAATTAGAAATACTATTGCATAAATATAATGTAGCAACCTTTTCTCCATTTCCTATTACCAGGGCTCCTTTAGTGACTTTCTAGGTTTTGTTTGTAAAAGTTGTTACACAACCTTCACCTACCAACTTCCCTATTGAAATTAGATTTTTCTTTATATCTAGAACATACCTTACCTCCTTCAATAACCAATGGTACCTATTCTATTTCTTTATAAAAACCTTACCCATTCCAACAATTTTACAGGGTTTATTATCACCTAGACGAACCTGTCCAAAATATCTTTGAACATAGTCATGAAAGTGTTTCCTATCAGGTGTGGCATGGGATGAGGCCCCTCAATCTACCACCCATGCATCAATAATATTCTCTAAATAAATAACCAAAGCATCTTGCAACACATTACCTGTCACACTTGCTTCATGTTTGTTCTCTTGTTGTCCATCTCCTTCTTTTCCTTTCCGAGATTTTCATTCTTTCTTTAGGTGTCCTTTCTTCCCACATTTCCAGCACACTATCCCTTATCTAGATTTTGATTAGCCTTTTCTTGACTTATTATGATTTCCTAAGTTACTTCCTCTTTCCATTTTTCTTCCCCTAGTCTCTGTAGTCAAAGCATTACCTGATGTCCCACCGGATATTTTGCGTCACATTTCCTCGCTAAGGATGGCACCAATTTAAAGTACTAGATCCAATGATAGAGTTACCAATAGCCATAACTAGGCCAGTCCAACTTTCTGGAAATGAGCACAGAAATAACATAGCCCTAAGTTTGTCATCAAAATTTACCCCTACAAAACTTAATTAACTGGTAACCGTGTTAAATTAATTTAAATGATCAACACAGATCCACCTTCTGACATATTCATATTAAATAGACACTTCATAAGAAATGTCTTATTTTAGATTGATATTTTTTCATATAGTTTGGCCAATGTCATCATTAAACCTTATGTTGTCGTTTCCTTTGAAATGTTGAATACCACTGATGATGTCAGACACATCCATATTGTTCCTAGGGTCTTTTGTCAAGAATCTCCCATTCTGCATCCATCATACTTGTCGGCTTCTTTGGTTTTTCGCTCAATGGTAGGTACAAATCTTTCTAATGCAGATAATCTTCCATTTGCATCTTCCACAACTGGTAGTTTTGGCTATTAAATTTATCGACCCTAAACCTACCATCTTTTGCCATTACTCCCACTCGAACCAAGAACCCTTCTCCCCTACGAGTTTATCATCCAAATAAACCTTCGACTCTGATATCGATAGTTAGAAATTAATTAACGGAGCAATGAAACACATACAATATTACATAAACACAAATACAAAAATGCATAAACAAGAGAGACATAGATATAAGTGGTTCACTTGATTTGGGCTACGTCCTTAGAGAAACATCTAGTCCTTCCTTTTATATTATCCAACAAAATGAAGATATACAACCTATAGCATATCCACTATAATTTCCTCTTCGCTCTCACCATAACCTTCTCTCTCTCTCTCTCACTGAATAATTATATACAATTCCCTCATAGAAACTGAGGGTAGCCTTCTATGGCAAAAACCCTAAATTAACATAACTTCTACCATCAGATCATTTTCGTAATGAATGGTCCAGATTGACTATGAAATTAAAATATTTTACAAGATATTTTTTCATATATTTTTATCTTCAGGGGTGTTTCCCCAAAACATTTCTAGGGGGGCTCATAAAATTCATTCGCCCCCCTCCCCCCCCCCCCCATGGACCCACCTAATAGTGATTAAATGGTAGTGTTGCCGCCCCATTAGGAACAAGGATCCAACGCAGCTGAAACAAAAAACCTCTGAACAATCAGGAAGATAATCAGGCTCCACACCAAATGTTCTAAAGTAGAATCTAATTGATGTTTTCATATGGTCTCAAAAGGACAACATCCAACATGAGGTTTGTCTTTAGCAACCTAAGTCATTGCAGACTGCACTCAGGGTGGCAAGAAAAGTTGAAAGAAAAATTATTGCAACAAGAAGGTCTACCAGTCACAACTATAAATATAGAAGTATTGTTGTTCCTAGCTTCCCACAACCTACAATATTGACACCGTAACAATTGGAGGAAAAACAAAAAACAAAAGGGATTTGTAACAGTTGTGATAACAAATACACTAATGGTCATCAATGAGATGAGAAGAAATTATTTTACATAGATTGTGAAGAGGAGGAATAAAAGGAACGAAAAACATTAAAGGAATAAGATATACACCAGAAACCAACCCCAGGGTCTAAAAAATAAGAAATGAATCTGACGATATCTTATAATGTATTGACAGGAATCACCACACCTCTTACTCTCGAGATAGAAGAATATATCAATAAGAAAAAAATAATATTGCTAAGTGATTCAAGTAGTAACCATAATTTATTCATTATAAGATAGCCAAGGATTTGAATTACTTTCTAAACCCATCACTAGAGTGTCAAGTGATGGTTGCAAATGGAGGAAATATAAATTGTTGAGGGAAGTGCCATAATATCAATATAACCATGGGGGGATATGTATTGAATATTCCATTGCTTGTTATTAGAAGTCCAATGGTTATAATCCTTGGGGACGATAGCTTTTAATTTTCAAGAAATTTTCTTGATTTTTTTCTCTAAAGGAAAGGAAATTGAATTAAGGGGCATCACAGGAAAACCTAGGAAGATAATTAGATATAATGGCATGACAAAGATTCTGAAGAAGGAACAATGAGGGGTAATTTCACAATTATGTTCACTAGATGTTCAATTGTCTTAAGTCGTCCATTTCTCCATATCTCCAAAGAGTTTCTAATAATCATTCCAAGGTATTTGAGACTCCCAAAGTTCTCCCACCTATTTTTGATCATGATCATGCTATTCACTTGATTCCAAGAAGTGTTCCTCCAAACATTAGACCTTAAAGATATCCTTATGCCGAGAAGAGTGAAATTAAATGTATGGTTTCTAAAATTCTACAAGCAGGTATAATTCAACCTATCCAAAGTTCTTTCTCTTCTCTAGTAGTATTGGTGCACAAGAAGGATGGTCATGGCGAATGTTTCCATATTATAGAGAGATCAAAAAGCTCAGTGATAAAGATAAGTTTCTTATTCTTGTCATTAATGAATTGTTGGATGGACTACATGGAGAAATTTACTTCATGAAGTTGGATCTTCGTTAAGGATATCATCAAATTAGAATGAAGACATAAGACATTCTAAAAACAACATTCAAAACTCATGAAGGCCATTATAAATTTTTGGTCATTCATTTTGGCCTTACTAGTGCACTTAACACATTTCAAGGTTTGTTGAATTCTACTTTCAAAACTTTCCTTAGAAAATTTGTGTTAGTATTTTTTGATAATGTACTAATCTAGAGCAAGTCTTGCAAAGAACATGTTCAACATGTTGATAGGGTGCTTAAACCTTGGAAGAGAAACAATTGTATGTAAAATCCTCCAAATTTTTCTTTGCTTTATAGGAAGTGGAATATTTGGGTCATATTGTATGCCATGAGGGTGTTAAGGTAGAGCATAACCAAATTAAAGCCATAAAAGAATGGAAAATCCCCACAACCTTAAGGCATCTTTGAGGATTTATTTGGTTGACAAGGTAATATCACAAATTTGTTAAGAATTAAGGGAAGATAGTCACACCCCTATCAACATTACTCAAGAGAGATGAATTGTTTTGGACTCTAGAAGCAACTAAGGCATTTCAACATCTTTAAGAGGCAATGTGTTGAGCTCCTATATTAACTACACTAGACTTCACAAAAACATTTATTGTGGAATGTGATGCTTCAATAAATGGCATTGGTGTTGCTTTAATGCAAGAAAGAAGACTCATTGCTTTTGAATGTCATCCAATTAATGTAAAGTATTTATAGAAACCTATTTATGAGAAGGAAAGGTTGACAATACTACATGCACTGAAGAAATGGCTCCCTTACCTAATGGGAAGACACTTCAAGGTAAAAATAGATCGTGATAGTCTTAAATACATCTTGGAACAAATATTATCTTCTGAAGAGCAACAAAAATGGGTCACAAAGAAGTTGGGTTACGACTTTGAAATCATCTACAAAAAATGGAAGAAAAATGTTGTTGCAGATGCACTATAAAGAAGGGATGAGGATGCGGAATCATTACTCTGTTTCATTTATATTATCTAACCTGATTGGATAATTGAAGCAAGGGGTGAATGGAAGAATGATGAAGAGTTATGGACACTCATTCAAAAGTTTCAGCAAGATCCCAGTGCATTTGATTCATTTATTTGGAAAAATTGTTAACTTTGGTACAAATATCATTTATATCCATGTAAGAGCTCTCAAATTAAATAAAAGGTTCTTTTTGGAATTGCACACCTCTCCTATAGGAGGGCGCTCAAGATTTTCAAAAACTCACCACAAGGTTAAGAAGGACTTAAATTTTATATCCATAACTTTGTGGCATAATGTTTGGTTTGAAAACAAACTAAAGTTGAGACAATTAAGACTCCAGGTTTTTTACAATCATTAGCCATTTTAAGTCAGCATTGGGAAGAGGTCTTAATGGATTTTATGATAGGTTTACCTAAGTCGGAAGGAAAGAGTATCATCAAGGTGGTAATAGACATAATTACCATGTATGTTTGTGCACTATCTCATCCCTTAAAAGCTAGTACAATCGCTATTGCATTTATGGAAATAATTCAAAAGCTACATGTAAACCCAAAGATTATTGTAAGTGATAGAGATCCCATTTTCACTGGAAAATTTTGGACTTAATTAATTGGTGTTTCCGTACTCAATTAGCTCATAACTCATCTTATCATCCTCAATTTGATGGGTAAACTAAGATAATTAACAAATTTTGGAAGGATATCTTCATTGCTTTGTATCTGATAAACAAACACAATGGATCAAGTGATACCCCTTGAAAAATGGTGGTATAACACTTCCTTCCATATTGTAGCAAAAATGACCCAATTTATGGTGCTTTATGGATATCATCCACCATCCATTACATCATATTTAATAAAAAATACTAAGGCTCAAGTAGTGGAAGATCACATTGAGCATCAACAACAAGTTCTCCAGCTCTTAAAGGATAACCTGACTCTGGCGCAGAATTGAGTGAAACAACAAGAAGATCAGCATCACAGTGAAAGAAGTTTTGATGTGGCAATTAGGTGTTTTTACGACTACAACCATATAAACAAATTTCCCTCAAGAAAGTTAAGAAGGATGATAAAATATCACCTAATTATCATGGCCCTTACAAGGTGTTTCAAAAGATTGGTGCTATGGCATACAAACTGGAGTTACCCCCATCTTTGTGAGTACACCTATTTTTCCATGTTTCATGCTTAAAAAAGGTTATAGGTGACAATCTTCCAGTTTAAACTATATTGTCAAAACTTGACGAGGAAGGAAAAATGATATTGGAGCCTGAAGCAATCTTATAAAGAAGAATTTGACAATTACTGAACATATCAATTTCAAAGTATCTCATTAAGTGGAATAGCTTACATGTTGAAGACTCCACATGGGAGGATGAGTATTTTATTCAAAAGCATCCAAAACTACTCAAGCGTTGAGGACAACAATTTTATGAAGGAGAGGGGCATGTGAGGTCCCTATAATACTAGTGTATCCTCCATATTGTTATTGTTGTGCCCTTACATTATTATTGTTATGTATGCCCTAATTATATTTTGGCCCCTTAGAATCATATATATACCAAGGAGGTCTTGTCATTTGAATCATTCAATAATTGTTTATTTATGTGATGTAAAAGTAGGTTTCCCCCTTGAAGAGGCTTATTTTCAAGTCGCTAATCTATCTTTCCTTATGTTTTGTGATTTGGTCACATAACACTTTAGTCTGATTAGATATTTTGATTCAAACCTTGATGGAGATAAAGAAACTGGAGTGTTGACTTCAGGCCATTTCTTGAGTCTTAGATCAACAATTGTCTCCTAAAGGTCACGCAAAAAGTTTATTCTGAAAAATTTCATGATAGAGGTAAAATATGTGGCAACTATAGAAGCAACAAAAGAGATTGTGTGGCTAGGGAAAATACTTGAAATTTTGCAAGGGAAACAAGTGAATTATACCCCTCTTATATTTGACAACAATTCTACAATCAAGTTGGCAAAGAATTTCATATTCCATGATCAATCCAAACACATCAACACAAAATATCATTTGATTTAATATCATGTAGAGACCAAGAAAATTCATTTAAGACATTATTCTACAAATGAGAAAATTGTATACATCTTCACCAAAGCTCCCAAGAGAGAAAAGCTTGAAAATTTTATAAAGATGCTTGGCTCACAAACGCCCTTTCATCATAAGGGGGAGGAATGTTGGACATAATCCCTCGGTATTTTTTTCTTGAAATTGTAGATAAATAAATTAAAAGAATCCAAAAAATACCTCTAAACAATGAAATAAAGGATCGCCCATTTGTATAAATTTAACCACACATTAATAGAAATGACAAGAATGGAGTTACTTAGTCTTGACCTCACAATTTTGAGTATAAAGCATCTCAAGGAGAAATGAGATGCAACATCCCTAATTAAATAATAAATATTAATATAGAGCATTATTATCAATTACTTTATGAAAGGACACTTATCTACACTTTGATGGAATAAAATGAGTGAAATGCCATTATATTCATTATTAGTCCTTGCCCTTTCATGGTTGCAGGGACAATTGTAATCAATTTGTCCCTGCTTATTAGTCTGCACAAAAACCAACGTTAATTAACTTAATGTTTTCAAATTAAATTCTAAAAAACACTTTTTCATAAATGAATGAGCTTCTTCCAACAACGATCTCAACCAATAGGGAATTTAGAGGTATTATTTGGCCTCATATCGAGCAAATAGGTAGGCAAACTTAGGATAAATGTAAATTGATGTAGGGAGTTTCAAATTAATTTAAATAATGTTAGATTAATGCTAACATTAGTTTGTAAACATTTTATGTTTAAAAAAATGAAGAACATAAAATAGAGGCTACACTATCATATGTTTAAAACATACACATGGCTCATCAACATATAAACACTTAGCATGAAATTACTGCACATGTCTTCACTTCACCTTGGTATTGCATCTCCTTATTCCGTCATTACCTAAACTACAATACATTATCTAAATTGTAGGACATTATGCACAAGGAATAGCACTATTTGGGTAAGGTGCATCATAGCCATCTTCCTTTATGGAGCAAGACTTCATCCACCAATACTAGAACCAATAGCTTAGCATCGTGTCGTTAAATAAACACTTCAAGGCGGAGTAATTTGGGTGAGTGAGAATAGTTGGTCAAGTGTTCAAAGGTGCGCTGCTATTGGATCTACTACTGGTGTTATTGCTCGCTCAACCATATATGTTATATCAATAGTTGGATCAATGGTTGAATCATCTACTTCTTAGGATCTAGATTTGGGCATCCCCCGCATGAAGCACACACACAGGTAACAATAGTCTTACCCTATTTTGGAGATATTTTGTATATTGATACAACAATGCAAATGAAGATCAAAATTAGTTAATTTCAAAGTGTTGAAGAAACAACTCCAATTTTTCCTCAGTTAACTTGGCATCTACCTTCATTCTGCAATTTTTGTAGTTGCAAACTCTATTTTTAGTTGCATCAATTCTTGGTAAGCACATAATTACCTCAAATAGTGACAGCTAAAGCTTAGAATTCGTTTTTGTTCAGATCAAAACATGGATTCGTTGTTAATGGAATAGTGCACTTAGGATTCCATATGGCTTTGTAGAGAAACTAGTATTGTTTTGCATCTTATTCTCCTTTATCTGAAACTCGGGCAGGGGATCCACCCCGTGTTCCTACCATATTACTAGGAGAAACTCCAACCATAAGAGATCCTTTAGGTCTCAGTGGTGCACTAAGTATGATTCTTATTCTGATTACTAAATTATCCTACCACCCCCTTGATTAACTACCGACTGATTTCCACTACTACCACTATTCTAAGCACTACTTTCTGCTCACATTGGTGGAGTACTAAATGATATCAAACTAGAGTTAACAAAATTCGTTATATGTACGTAATTAATTGAGGGTTCCTAGGGAGTGGGAGGGCTTTGACAATCTCCACTAATTACAAGAAGTGCCACATTCACCTAGGGGATTCTTCACCTTCAAAAAGTCAAAACACATATGCAATTGCATCATCTTATTGTGCATCAGCTTTGGTTTCTTTAATCTCCGGTTATTAAAAACTGGGTTTGGTTGCAACTTCTCCAATAGGTAGATCTCCCCCATCGGCCTGGACTTCAACATCCATATACACACCCTTCCAAGTCTATCATTTATGTCCTCTCATTGGACTTCCCTATAGCATCAATCCTCTTTCATTAGCGCATTTTTGTCTGCCTATATTCCTTTCTCTCTCTTACTTATTTCTTTCATAACCCCTTGTTTAGAGAGACAAAGCTAAAAAAAGCTATGTGTTTATCGTCATTACCTGCATGTGGCCCTTATCACATTATGGACAAGTGGCCAATCCAAGGGTTTGCATATTTAGTTGTCAATGCCTTGTCATGTCATTGATATTTAACTAAAGAAATTAAAATATCATACTTTTTGGTCCAAAAGTTGTGATTTATGTTTAACTCAATTATCAATCAATGATTACGAAGTTTCATATAAGACATGTCTGCATGAATCGCAGGTGTCTTTTGTAGGAAAATTTTGAAAAGCAACACAATTGTAGTTGTTATTATAGCAAGTATGCTCCCATCTTCCCAATTTTTAACTTTTCATAACTTATTGCATTTTCACACACCAAGCTTTCCACACAGAATGTCATAAATTCCCTGCCAATAATGGATGCAAGAACCTAGTAATGGCAATGTAGGGTCGTATGGTCTTTGGGGGTTAAACTAGTCCATTGTCCCCATTTAACCAAATTGACAGAGAAGCAGTCTGAAACATAGGTTAGAGGTGATATATTTTTGTCCATATATTAATTATGTATTACTAACATTGGCTTTTGGCAGTGGTTTATTGATTGTGTAGGCAAGAGCTTGTCTTGTCCGTGAGGTTTTCAATGATGTTCAACCTGAGAAACTAATACTTATGGATGTAAGTGAAGTTACCTATGGCTTGGTAATCTATTATACAGGCATTGGTGCCTCTCCATTTATAAAATCCCTAAATCTTCCAAAATCTCCAAGTGAGAGGTATTCCCTATCCAAATAAATAGATATTCTTTGTAAATGTGAAGTGGGAAATTTCATTTATTTATTGTGTGTTTGATTTGTTGTTCTCAGAGGTCTGTAACTATGGTATTTATCAATTGGCATTACCTAAGATACAGGATTGGTATGGACAAATGGTTACAAGTTCCTTCGACAGAAGATGTTTTTACCATTGGCGATTGTGCAGGTAGCAGTTTGCATTTTATAAACAACTATGTTCACTTCAAGAGGTCAATTATTAACTACAATCGAGACTTAAGAGATAAGTAAGGAATTCAATTTGTGTACTCTAATTATGTATAAGAAATACCATTTTTCCAAACGAGCATTCTCCAAAACAGTCCTAGTAAAGTCAAATGCAAAAATTCTCACTCACCACTCCAATCACATAAGGAAACTAGACTTTGTATAAAGCTCTTGGACCTTCCTCACGCAAGACAGTTGACAATGCATGGAACATTCCACGGTACTGATAAGGTGAGTTTTCTGCCTACAAATAAAAACACCCACGAGGTTAAGATATTTTCACAATGGCTAGAGAAAAATTTCACAAGATATGCACACTTGATGGACAAAGATAAGCACTACTTTTTCCAGATCGTCTCCTATCATATTGAAAATTTAAACCCCAAAACACAAAAAGAACATAGTTTCAATTTCAGCAACTCATAGGATTTTGTGCCAATTCCTATGAAATTCTAAGCCATAACAACCTGAAATATTTGTTTTCCAACATATCGAGTCTCACTGATTTTGAATGTTTGTAAAATGTCATGACTATGGGAAGATATGGGACTCCTTTAAGGCTCAAAGAACTGGTCAGGATCTACTCCATTCTAATATTGCTTGGAATGTTAGAAGTTACTCAAAATGGTCTAAGGAACACTGAATATGCCAAATTTGGATGAGGTTTAGTGTTTGCCTGATGTCAATGTTCAGTTGACAATGGAAAATAGACTTACTGATTCCACCAAACAGTGTGTTGATCAATTTGGAACGAGTTCAACATCCAACTATGATAGTGGAGAAAAAATAAATGAAGATTGCTGGAATAGGACTGAGTCTTTCCTGCAACCTCAGTCCTTTACTCACTTCTGAAAAATGTAGAAAAAAAAAAAAATGGCATTTGAATGTAACTGGCATTTCTCAGACATCTACTTAGGATGATACCACCAGTACATTAGTCCAGTTTTGACATGCTCAATATGAAAACATAGAAGAAAATGAACTGGGTGGAACAAATTTGACTCCTTTGAGAGTTTTGGTTCCGACTAAATAGTTCAGATTCTATGACGGGCTGGTTTTTACCCTGTCTCCCGTTTTAGCAGTGCATATAGCGCAAAACAATTACCATGCACTCTTTCCTGTATATCAGCGACTGATAATTCTTGCTCACTATTTGTGTTATGATATATAATCTCCTATCTCTCTATCCCACCACTTCTAGCAAGGTCCCTGCAACTTTGACGACTTTGAGAGCTTTTCTTTTCAAATGTTGACGATTTTGAGAGCTTTTCTTTTCAAATGTTGAATCACTATCGAGTAAAACCACAATGAGAGCTTCTGATTTTTCTCAATTCTGCCCCTTTTTGCTCTGGTTTTCCTGGGTCTTCTTCACTCATTTATTTCATTTTTTTCATCCTTTTGACTCAGTTCCACCAGCCCCTGCATCATTTGATCAAATTCCTATATTGTTTGGGCTTATATAAGTAATTGACCACTATTTTGAAGCATAATCTACCAAAATAGTTTGCTAAGTCAGTCTGTAGACCATTACAGCCTAAACACTACAACCTATTACAGTCTATTATAGGCTTTGTCAACAGAAATCAACCTATTTCATCCGATTACAAACTTTGTTAACAGAAATCTTCGAAAAACTAGATTAAGCCAATTAGCTATCTTCAAGCCTTGCTCAAGGCAAGGACTTGCCACCCCTCAAGGCAAGGACTTGTTACTCCGTAGCTTTCTTTATTATACTTTTCGCATGCATGGTATTACGCATTCAGTTTTGCTTTCACTATGTATTAGTTTGTCTTTGACCAAAAATTTATGTCGCTTATCTATAGTTTAACATTGGGAATTCAATTTTATTATTTTTATTTTATTTTAAAAAAAAATTAATAATGATTAAGGCTTATTATAGAGTCTTTAGTAATTTTTATTGGTATAAGTTACTAATTTTTGGTGTTTTAGTTGTATTCCCTTTTTATTTAACTTTTATTTTTATTTTTTTATATTATTGATAGTTTTTCTATATTTTCAATTTAGATAACTTACTATTATTTAAAAAATATTTTGATAAATTTAATTATAAATATATATGAAGTGAAATATATCTTAATATAAAATATTGAGTTAATCAAATTCTTAATTTTTGGTCATAATATTTAACAATAAAGTTTTATAAGTAACTTAATTTTGTGATGGAATATTTGTGTTTATTATTTTTACTTAAATTATATTTAAACTAAACAACTCTATATGAATTATTATTTTGGTAAATTTTATAATGGATTATTATTTTGGTGAATTTTATAATTATCACTTTTATAAATGATTTGATGAAAAAAACATCTATCTTCCATATTCTTAAAAAATGCTAATGTAGTGTCTTTAAGTTTTCACTTTTTATTAAATGTGGTATTAACTCATTTATCCAACTTACACATGGATATATTGATTTGATGTTTATAATAACTTAGTATGAGCCATCATTCGATTATAAGTTGCAAGGAAAATAAAAATCAAATTTATGGTTTTCATTTTGGTTTATTTATTGGATGCTAAGTTTTGAGATTTTTCTTTATTTCTATTTCAATCTACTTTACCTAT